>CANUEX010023012.1:0-22646 GCA_948099535.1 Jatropha multifida | reverse complement strand
AGGAATTGGTGAATCAATTGTATATAATTGAGGCTTTAGTTTTCTTTCTTTTGAAGTTATTTAAAGAAATATGTAAAGGTATAAGATAGAATTATTTAGAATTCTTTGTAGTAATACAGTAGTAGAAAATCCGCAGTTATGTTAAGATTTATGATTGCAATAATAATAATGATAAGTGTATGTAAGACTTTATGGGAATGATTGAGTTGAATAAAATAAGGCCCTGTGATAGTTTGAGTCATTAAAACTATAATGGGCCAACTTGTAGAATATTTTCATGTAATTATAGTGTTGAAATCAGATATTAGGCTTACTACGGGTCTCTGGGGCCTTAAGCTTACCCAGGTCCTAGTGCCGGTCCGGCCCATGGAAACGGGTCGTGTTGATAATGGTGAAAATTAATCTGAATCTAATGTCTTAATTATATATATATTCACCACTATTTCTATTATTCAAATGTGCATAACAAACAATTTTTTTAACTTATATAGTTATCATTAAAAATATGTAAGCTTACTTTTTTTAATAAAAAAAATAATTGTGAACTAATTATTAAATTTTTTATTATCAATTTAGACTTAAAAATATAGATTATCAAATTATCAAATAAGAAAATTTATGAAAATATAGAAAAATAAAAGCAACATAATCTAACTAATAAAAGAAAAAGTAAAAAATTTACACACAAATATATATCTTATCAACTCATTGTTTAAGAAAAAACGTTTAAACCTTGTTATTAGTTTAAAGTCCAGATTACAAAATTTCAATAGTATTTCCAAGCAAAACAAAGTGGACTTCATGATTTTTAAAGCCAAAAAGTTAATATTTCTTTCTTTTCAAATTCATTTCTTACTATTTTAAATTCATTTTCGGGTTTACCTAACTTTAACTGGTCCAATTCGATTTTTGAACTTGAACCAGACTAGATTAGTTATCAGTTCACAAGTTAATCGGTTTGACCGGTCGGTCTAGTTCGGTTTTCAAAATATTGACTTTAGGAACAGTGCAGTGATTTTCATCCGAATCATATTAATATACAGGTAGGTATCATTTTTTGGATTCCTCTAGGCTAAATTGTTTTAGCATTTTATCAATATATATGGATTGAAATAATTCTAGCAGTCTATCATATCTATCTTTATAGATTCTAATGCTAAGTCTATAAGCTGCTTCTCTCATAGAAAAATTTTGGATGACCAAACTTTTAGAGTAGTCAAATGTAATTTCCTATTATTAATATGTTATGAATATACAATATAAGAAATACGATTTCGCTCCCATTGACTTTCTTATACACATAAAGTTCATCCACACTTTTAATGATATCAAATTGTTTAATTATTTTCATTAAAATGGATGTTTCCAATCCAAGAAGGCTTGCTTAAGTTTATTGATAGACTTTTGCAGTCTACATATTATGTTAGAAAATTCTTTTGACTCAAAATCATCACGTTGTATCATATATATATTTTTAATTAAATTTTCATTTAAGAATGCAGTTTTTGACATCAATATGATAAATTTTATAATTGTAGTATGTTGCAATTGCAAGTAAAATCTTAGACATTTCTTCCTTATATTTGTCAGGTTCAAGTCTCCATAAGAAGGTCCAACATTTGTAGGAGTATGACACATCCTAACAGATCTACATGGTGGGTCTTAAACCATTGTATTTTGGCTGTTCATCTAATGTAACAATCTTTTATTCTTATTCCATCTTTAATGTATGTTTGAGGTCTTGAAATTTTCAAGTTCTAAGTGGCTCCCACTATTTCTTTTAAGGATAAATTTCTTTTCTAGAAAGGTAACATGTTCTAAGAAAAATATTTTTCTCTCAAAAGAATAGTAAAATAATATCCAATAATTTCTTTTGGATATCTCATAAACTTATATTTATTTGTTTTAGCTACTAGCTTATCATATACTAAATGTTTCACATAAGCGTTTCACAAAACCTTAGGCGATGGCTTATGCATGAAAAGGTAATCTCCTAGGTGCCAAAGTCAATTCAAGCGATCACCTACACCAAATCCAAGGCAAGAAGTCCTCATTCATCGGACGACAGCTTATGCTTAGTTGTGATCTAATTGGACGCAATCTGCTCTGTTATTATTTATTGTTTTTTCATTTATTGTTTTATTGTTATTTTTATTCAAACAAGCTTACCGTAATTCCATTCTTTTTATCTCAATAAAGGATATGGGTTGCATTTCGGTTGTTTATATTTTTTTTATCTAAAATGAACAAGAAAAATTGAGCGTTGATTTTATATCTAGAAGTAGAATAAGACCATTGTTAAAATGAGAAACTTTTTACATATGTAACATGTGATTGTTGTAGTTGCCTACCTCAAAAGAAGAGTTAACTAATTAGAACACTCCGCCCTTCAAAGAATATATCACCGGAGCTTAATCCACCGCCCACCACTTCCGGATGGTAATGGATTAGTCCATTATCAGAATACTTTCTCATTTGCTAATTCAAAAAGAGAAAAAAAAATTATATCTAGCCTAACTTACTCATAAACTAATTATGTCTGGTAATCAAGTATTCAAAAGGTTCTAGCACATGCATATGATATTTTTATACTACTAGCAAGATCTATTAATACTTGTAGTATAATCGCGGTACTATTGAGCTTGCACGATCAGCCAGTCTCAAAGAGATTTCTGTTTAGACAATTGCTTAAGTCTCAAAGACCGAACTCTTTTCATCCTCATGTGGTCTTGTGCTTTGTTCTATGGAATGTTTGGGGTTGGAGGAATGCTATTTTCTTTAGAAATGCTTGGTACGATGAGGCTTCAAATAGTCTTTATTCCCAACTACATGTTAATTACAAGCTCTACAAAAAAAATCAAGATTACCTATAGAAAATTCAGTAGGTAAATCAAGATATTTTGTCGGTAGTTATGATTACCTACAGAATAGTGATAAAATTTTTTTGTCGGTAAAGTCCTTGTCGCTAATTTTTTTCTACTATTAATTTTTCTGTCAGTAATTTAGCGATAGAAAATCTGTCGGTAAATCAATTATTTTTGTCAGCGAATTTCAATTCTAATTAGTTATAAATTTGTCATTAATTTTGTTGGTAATATTCAGTCGGTAATCTATCGGTATTTTATCGGTATTTTTGGAAAATTACTCGTTATTATTTTTTTTAATTCTTCAAAATTAAATTATTTGGTTGGTAAGATAGTAGGTAATATTAGACAAAACTAAAATTTTTATTTTTATCTTTATTTTTATTTTAAATTAATATAGTAATTGCATTTTAATAATTATACTAATATTAATTAAATTTTTATAACTATTGTAGATAAGAAAATTAAAAAAGCATAGAAAAAAAAGAAAAAGAAAAGAAAGATGAAGATGGAGATGGAGATGGGAATAAGAAAAAAAATAAGAAAGAGAAGGAGGAAAGTTATGAGAATAAGAAAGAGAAGAATAAGAGAAAGAAAAAAAGAAAGAGAAGAAGAAGAAGAAGAAGAGAGAGAAACAAAAAAAGTGAAGAAAAAGATATATATTGAAGAAAAAAAAAGAAGATACGAAGAAAGAAAAAAGGAAGATGATGATGATGAAGAAGGGGAAAAGAAAAAAGAAGAAAGACAAGAAGAAAGAAGAAATGAAGAGAAAAAAAGAGAGAAGAAAACTAAGGTAAGGAGGAAAAAAAATGAATGAGGAGTTAGATGTGGAAAAAACAAAGGGATAGTGCTTAAAGACAAATTTTCGATATTTAACGATTAAATTTTTTATCGCTAAATGCCGAAATTCTATCGCTAAATATTATCTTTACCGCCCATTTATTCCGCGTAAAATTTTTAAAATTTTTTGTAAATTGGTCGGTAATCTATCTGTAATTAGTCGGTAAATACCTATAAATTAGCGACAGAAACTTTGATCACTAATTAGTCGGTAATCTGTGGTTTGACATACTTGCTGGGAAGTTACTTCCCGAAAAGTAGAATTTCAGGGAACTTTACTTTTCGGGAACTCTAATATAAATGTGTTTGGTTAATATATTGAATTCTCGGGAAGTAAAATTATATTAATTAAATGAAACGTTGAAAATGATAAGAATACCCACATAATATTTATAAATATAATAATTAAAAATATTTCATTAAAAAATAATAATTTACAATAATTTAATAAAACACATACCATAAAGTCTTATATTCAAATATTTAGTAATTTTTTATCACATAATAATAAATAAAATTACATTATCATAATTTTAGCATCCAAAATGATAAAACTTTAGCAATATATATCACCATTTTTGTACCCAAAATATACACATATAACTTTACATACATTTGAACTACTGAGCTACTACCATATCATTTACCTTCATATTATATAAACAAGTCTTATGATATCTAAACAATAACAATCATAAACTCAATCCAAGTAAATTTTATATATTTTCGGGAATTAATAAACTAAGCACATAAGTCTTCCTAAAATCCTCTGGCAAACTAAAAAAGTAATCAGTCTCCATAGTATCAAGTGCAATCTTTCTTCCTACCTTAATAATATCCTGTGGAGATAAGCCTTCGATTTTCATTACCTTGGCATTAACAGCCATTCTTCTTTCTACCCCTTTAGACTCAAGCTTAAAACAATTAGCAAGTCTCCCAATATGTTCTCCAGCAATAGCCATCAAGTTACCTAATTTATCCATTTGACTGGAAAATTCTTGAATAACTTCCATTGTATCTATCTTTCTTCTTTTATTTTCAGTGTTTGATGGTGCAATAGATGTTGTTTGAGCAGAATGAGAAAATGCATGTACAGGTGTAACACTTGTTTCTTCTTGTTCATTACCTACCTCGCCATTAAAAATTGGAGGGGGACACGATTCATACTGACTTTGTAGTAGTTATGAATAGTTATCAAATTGAATATTAGCAACAGCAAACTAATATTTGCTTCTGCTGCAATAAAATAATATTTGCTTCTACAACAGCAAACTAATGTTTATTTCTGTAACTGAATTTGCATCAAGACATTAGATAATGAAGTGAAATCAATTTTCTAATTCACAAAAGGATAATAAAGTTATTCTACATCCAACAAGGGAATTCACAATGCTTTAAACTATCATATTAATCAATATATGCACATAAATCATAAGTAAGTTATTCTTTAAAGCTATCATATTAATCAACAATAAATTTAGCTAATCCTTTTCATGCTAAGACTTCAATGGACTTAAGCATATTATATTACTAAATTTAGAATATCCTGTAAATTTACTTGATTATTAATTTGCAGCTATATATATATATATGATCAATCCTCAAATTAGAACAACATGCACACTACAAAATTCATTTATCAATTATTCAGTTGCTTCTACCTTGTTGATTTTGGGCTTGCATTTCTGGTTCTAATTTTAAGCATAACAAATCACTCAAAATCATAAACAAGAAAATAAGAGAAGTTTTCATGGCATATTTGCAAGTCAGAAGAAGCAAAAGAACAATAAAGAACCCATAAAGGAAGCAAAAATCAATTTACTTAAGGAAAAAAAAAATCAGTTTAATCAAGGGTTTGATCTATACATTATATACAAATCCAATCTCATTATCAACAAGAGCTGGATATATGAAATTATTCTTGGATAAAAAAAAATGGAGAGATTAGAAATCTAAAGCCTTACTTGATGTTTGCTGGAGAAATCCCTTAATTGATTCTTCTTCTTCTTCTCCTTCAAATGTCAACGGTATATAGAAGGTAAAGGAAGAAAGGGTAAAATGGAGAGAGAAGAAGCATTTAAGTCTGAAAGTTGTAGTTAATTGGGTTGAAGAGGAGAAGTTAATTCTCGTACGGCTAGGTAGGTGGAGCAATTTACTTCCCAGGAATTTATTACTTTGTGCCAACCAAACAAGCTCAAAATCTCTATTTCCTAGGAACTGCAACTTCCCCTCCTTTCTTATCTCCAACCAAACGAGGCCTGTGAGTAAATTGTCACTAAATTTCATCATTTCCTGCCCATTTATGCCACTCAAAATTCAAAATTTTTATAGAAATTGGTCGGTAATTAATCAGTAATCTGTCAATAATCAATCGGTAAATTATTAAACTACGCGCGAATTTATGCGCGCTTTTTACCGACAAAATATAAATTTATCGGTAAAAGTGATCGGTAATTTGTTGGTGATTTGTCTGCAATCAATCGCTAAAATTATATAACCTTTTTTCATTTTAAAATTAAATTTTATCGGTAACCAGTTGTTAATTTGTTGGTATTTACCTACAAAATCTGTTTCTCAATAAAATCTGTCTCTAAATACTATTTTTTTTGTAGTGAAGGAGGCATGGAATTCTCAGCTTGACCATGATCGTGTTCACACTTCTAGAATTTGACATGTGAGTTGATCTCCTCCTTCCTATGGTTGGGCCAAGTTAAATACAAATGGAGCTGCCAAAGGTAACCCGGGTCTGGGTCTCTGTGATGGTGTCATAAGGGACTTCAAGGGCAATTGGATCTGTAGTTTTGGTGTCCGCTTTGGTCAGTGTTCTTCTATGACAGCTGAGTTCCATGGACTGCTCCATGGTTTAAATTTGGCTTGGGATGTTGGTCGTAGACAGCGTGAAGTTGATCTGGATTCTAAGGTTGTGCGGCAGATTTTGAATCTGCTCCTCTTTCATCACGACGATTCTTGAATTTTCTTAATCCCATTCGGTCGTTGTTGACTAGGGAGTGGCAAGTTAAATTTCTGCATTGCCATAGAGAGGGTAATCGGGTGGCTGACCGGTTGGCTAACTTGGCGTTACAGCTGCTTCACCACGAATGGATCTGCAGTCCCCTCCTTCTCAGGTGTTAAGAGTTCTTGAATTGGGATAGACAAAGGATATCTTGGCCTCGAGTAGTTCCTGGCTGATGTAGCTCTTTGAATTGTGTTGCTCTGGGGTTCCATCCCTTCTTCCCAGTATCCAAAAAAATCTCATTCTAATTAAGAAATTTTTAATATCCAAACAAAACAATTAAACATTCACATTATTACTTTCCTCAATATATAATTATATGAGAAATACTTTTTTTATATGAATGTTGAATTTCCGTAACAAAATATTTTAAGTCCAACACTTCTCAATTTTAGAGGCTATTTTAGCATTATTAATTAAAAATGATTGATATGTTATTTTTATTATTATTTATATCAATAATTTGTTTAAAAAATTGTACTATATATAGATAGGGAAATAGGGAATGATGAAATTTTCTATATTAACTTAATAAAATTTATAATATCTTAAAATAACTTTAGTTATAGCTAATTAGATAATTACATTTTATTAGTTGATTTCATATATTTATAAAATTTACTTTTTAAATAAAAACATTTAGATAATAAGACATTTCAAGATTTTTATATTTTATTTCTCAAATTTATTTTTTAAATATTTGATTATGTTAAAATATTTTATTATTAAATGCTAAGGTTGAATCGTATCTTCCCTCTAAAAAAAAAGTTGACTCTTTTTTTTTTTTAATAGAGAGATTATATCGTACATATTAATATTTTCGAATAATATTTATTTTATTAATTTTTGTTAATATCTTCTAAACGGTTGGCTTTCTTGGGGTACAAAGTAATTGTAATTTGTCAATAGACTAATTATATATATTGAATTTCCTTACTTAAATATTATTTCTAAATAGGATTAGTTCATTATATTAAAATTTCCAATTAGGGTTTCCATTGATTTTTAGTGCAAGAATATATGTATTTATTTTTGCGAGGACCAACTTAAATTTTTAATTTTATAATGTATTAACTTATTATTATTTCATCAATTTTTATTATAAATTAATTATGTAGTTTCAAGGATACACTAATACAGCTATGCCGCGAGGCTATGGCTATTAGAAAGGCTCTTTCTTGGCTTCGTAGGGAAGGCTATGGCGATGTTGAAGTGGAGACATACTCATGGTTAGCTTGGCAACGAATTTGATCCTTTGACAAAGGGTTTTCTAAATTTGAATTAGTTATTAAGGATTGCAAGTCCTTACTTTTAAAGGGTAATGATTTTTAGATATCCCGCTAAAAAAGTTGTCCATTTGCTGGAAAGACAAACTATTACAACGCCTAACAGTAAGATTTGGAAAGTATGTCCGGATTTTTTATTGAACAATTTATTGTTTTATATTTGATTTTTTATTGAACAATTTATTGTTTTATATTTACAACTATGATATTTTTCATCTAATAGAATAGAGCCTATGTCGGGTCTAAAAGGAGAGTCCGATGGTAGGCATGACCACGGTTCAGTTCAACACTGGAATCAAACTGGTCAAACTGAAACCGAACCATGGTCAATGGTTCAAGATTTCAAACCGTAATCGAAATCGATGGTTTAAGGTTCGGTTGCGGTTTTTTATATTTAGAAATTAAAACCGGTGGTTTCAATTTGAAACCGGCGGTTCTGATTTACAACCATTAATATATATATATAACTTCACACATGGTTTTTAATCGTGAAAATTAATTTTATTTTTCATCATAAAATGTAGCAACTTTACTGTCATCTTAAAATTTATTAGTATAAATATAACTTATAAATTATAAGTTGAAAAAGAGATAAAAATTAAGTACAAGTTCATTTTTTGACATGTCTCTGAATTTAAATTTATAAAAATTAAACACTAGTAAAGAATTTTAAATTTATTTTTTTTGTGTCGTTATAATTTTTTAAATAAATTTTAAAACTATTAATTTACTGTTTTAGTCTTTTTTTTAATTTAATACTATTATTTATTATTAATTTTCTTATTTAGCAAAAAACTTATAAGTTAAAAAAAAAGTCATCTAATTTTGGATCCAAATTGGAATTGGTAGTTTTAAAACCGTCTAAAAGTGGTTCGGTTCTGATTTTATCTTTTTTGAAATTAAAACCGGCGGTTCTGAAACTGCGGTTATGCTTACTTGATGGTGCGACTTAGTTTGGCTATATTATAATAAGTGTTTCTTGATACTTTTATTAATAATATTTTGATTTTTTTAAAAAAATTATAATTTAATTATCTTATTTTAATATTTATATTTAATTTAAATAAATATAACATTTATTCCTTATCTATAATCTACAATTTATCCATCTATATGTACTATGTATAAATGTGAAAATAGGAGGGAAATAATGAGATTTTCAATATTGCTCTCAATAAAATTTGAATATCTTAAAATAACTTTAATAATGTCCAATTAAAAAATTATATTTTATTAGTTAATTTGATATAATTTATTAAAATTATTTTTAAATAAATATATATTGATAATTAAGGTAGTGTTTGGTATTATTGCAGTTTTCTGTTTTCTGTTTAATTTTGATAAAAAAAAAATGAAACGTGTTTGTTTTAAAATTATTTAAATTTATTTTTTAACGCTTTTCAAAATCATTTAAAAAACAGAAAATGTGATTTACGAAACTACAAATCTTAGTTTACGCGATTTTATTTTATTTTCTGTTTATACGCTTGTTAACGCGTTTCTCTCTTCTCTCGTCTCCAAATCGTCTCTATAAACAAATATACTTCCCCTTCCCCCAAATTGAAATCTATATCAAATTGGATAAACCTCAATATTTGACTCTCCCCTATTTCATTTATAATTGTAAGCTACAATTGAGAAGAGTATTCTCCAAATATTTGAGGAAGATCCATCTCTAAAGGCAGCTGAATTTATAAGGTATTTTAATTTATTTATACAACTGACGATTTTTATTATCTGTTACTGAAATATCTACATTCGTTGCTCCAATTTTTTCTTTGATATATGTATATGGAAGTGTTCAGCAATTGAGAAAATGTCCATTTTGGCAAGATGAGTGGGTGCATTCATAAAAATCTTTCTCCATTCTAGCTAGAATTTTTCTCTTTTTCTTTTGTCATATTCATGCCATGCTCCATCATTTAATTGTAAGCCTCTAAAACAAGTTGTAATTTTTTTTTTTAATTTTAAATCTTAAGCAAAATATTGAAAACATAAATGGCTTAACAGTATGGTACAACCAATGTGAAATAAAGCCAATACACCATTAAAGTAAATCATTAACATGGAAGAAGGAAACTATAACTCAATAGGAAGGTAATTCTATTTTTGTTCAGAGGCTAAATCCCCGCTCTTGTTGATATAAATGTAATGCAAAAAATAGGTATTGGTATGGTTTTATCCATAATAGCTATGTTTATTGCTGCACTAGTAGAAATAAAAAGGCTTGAAATGAGTTAAAAAAATGTCGAATTCACAAACTATTCCTATAAGCATATTTTGTTTGATTCCTCAGTACATTTTGTTAGGAACTTTTTACATATTTACTGTTGTGGGTATGCAAGAATTTTTTAACCGTAAAGTTCATGGTAGAATAAAAAACTATGGAAATTGCATTAAACATAAGTGCTTTTGGTGTTGGAATTTTAATGAGTGCTTTTTCGATTATGCTTATTGAAATTTTCATTAGTTCAAGAGGGAAGGGAAGCTGGTTTCGTGATAACATGAAATAACCTCACTTAGACAAGTATTATTGGCTTCTTGCAATTTTAAGTACAGTGAGCATATTTTTTTATGTTATTTTATGTAAATTTTATAGGAGTATGAGTGATTTGGTTAATGAAAGTTATAAATGATAATTTTAATTTATTTGTTATTAAAAATTAACAATGAATTAAAATTTTTAATTTGGATAATAAGTGATTGCTGAATATTTAGATGTAATGTACATCGTTGGGTTTTTGACCATAGGAAAAATATAAATAAAAAATGAGCCATCTCATCAAATGATCGATATATACAAAACAATGTCAAACGTGACTATGTCTCTCTATCTTTGTGTGTTTATGTATAAATATTAATTACATAATTAAAAATTGTGGAGGCAATGCCATTTGCAAGATTCATCTTTGTATCCATCTCTATGTCTCATCTCTGTGTCCATGATAAGTTGCAGGGAAAGACTAAACGCACATTTGCATGCACTATAGGGGCTAGATAGAATGCTATGGACCTTTTCATTGTTGCTATTTTAAGATGATATTGTCGGATTTCCACATACATTCATTTACACCTTCGTATGTTTTTTTGTCCCTTTTAGATAGTCTTGATTTTGAAGGCTAAGAATTATCATATGACATGTTTGGCTTGAGTTCATTTCATAATTATTTATTTATAGTAGAGTTGCTAAACGACACAGGTTGTCAATTTCACCGATGATACAATTTCAAATATTATAATCAAGAACTTATCGATGATTGTCAATTTTAGTGTAAGTTGTTTAAAATGTATATTATTGATAATAATTATAATTATCCTTTTAGTGTAAGTTAATTAGTGGTATTCATAAACATTTTTGTTGATTACCCTACTATTCTTTATGTTTTTTTAATTAAATAGTTTATTAGTAGTGATATTAATATTAATTTAATTGTGTCAATTTTTTTGTCACGTTAGAAATATAATTTTTAATAGTTTTAAGTTTTTCATAGATGACAAGTGTAATACCATATAATGATAGTTATCAAGATGGAGTTATTGAAATTAGTCATGAAGATGCAACATGGTCTGAAAAGTCTGAAGATTATTATATATCATTAATGGAGGAGGAAGTGAAAAAAGAAAATAGAAAAACAACTACTTTTACTAAGAAAGGTTGGAAAACAATTTTGGAAGGATTGATTGAAAAAATTGGAAAGCAATATACTCATATCCAAGTAAAAAATAAATTCAATGCTCTTAGAACTCGATGGAAGAAATTCAGTAAACTTCTCAAAGAAACATAAATTGGATGCAATTATTAACAGGGCAACTTAGTGCTATTGATGATGTATGGAAAAAGTTAATTCAAGTATTAATCTAAATCTTTTTTTTTTTTTTTTTCAGAGATGCTTGTGATTGAATTATAATGGGTAGTTATTAATAATTTTCTTTAATTTAGGTGAATAAGCATGCTTGGAGATTTAAGAAAAAAGGATGTAAACAATATGAAAAATTATGTGTGATTTATGGTGATACTACTGCTACTAGAGCATATGCTCATGCCTCCATAAAAAGCCCTTCTATTAGTGAAGATGAAGGAAGCAATGGTAAAACTTCTAATGATTCAAATGACGAAGGATATGATGCTCCTAAAAGTAAGAAAGGGAAATATATTGCTAGCTTAGAAAATAATCGCCGCATGTCAAGAGAGCAATTTCAAAATGCAATGACTCAAACTTTAACTATAATGGGTGAAAATTCTAAGAAAAAATTAGAAATAATGGGAAAAAAATTAGTTTAGAAACATCATCCACTTCAAATGAAAATAGTGGAAATAATAGGCAAGATCAAGAGTCTGTATTAAATTGCCTAAATATACTTAAGACTCTTGAAGGAATAGATGAATTATCTTATACAAAAGCAACTCATCCCCTATGGAGAATTATGTTTTTAGCTATGCCAGAGGGAAGTAAAAAAGATTGGATCCTTAATATTTAAATGCCATAATTTTAGCCATATATGATTATTTTTGAATACCTTTTGCATTTTTAAATTAAAAAATTTCAAAATTATAATAATATGAGACATTTATTGTGATTTGTTATTTTTATAATTAGTAAACATCATGACTTTGTGAAAAGTAATATTAATTTGTCACATTTCATTACTTCTAAATATACATATATATATTTTTTTATTAGGTTAGATTATTAAAGAGTTAAAATATGGAACTAGAGGAATTTCTTTCAGATTCTGACGAAGAGAAAGAACAATTGCTGATTATTTATTTAAATCAAGAGTACAACTACCTGTGCCAAAAGAAACCTCGCCCACAAAGAACATCGGCATTAACAGGTCATGCGTGGGTTATAGAAATATTAAGCGGTCATCCCAAAACATGCTTTAAGTTATTTCGAATGGACCAATATATTTTTATTAATTTATGTAAGGAGTTAAAAAGAAGAGGAAAATTGAAAGATTCTAAATTTCTTTTAGTTCAAGAACAACTAGCTATTTTCCTTACTATTATTGGTCAGAATGCACGACATCAATTTGTGGGAGATAGATTTCAACACTCCATACAAACAATATTCAAATATTTTAGAAAAATCTTATATTTTATTTGTTCTCTTGCAAAACATCTAATTGTTCCTCCATCATTTGGAGATACTCCTCCAGAGATAAAATACAATAGAAGATATTATCCATTTTTTAAGGTACAATTCTTCAAAAGTCTTTTTTATTTATGAAGAAGTAGATTTATAGTTTTGTTTTCTTATCAATATTGTTATTTTTAATACTAGGGTTGTGTGGGAGCAATTGATGGTACACATTTCTACTCGTGTACCAATTGATCAGTAAATTCTATACTGTGGTAAAAAAGTTGAGCAACTCAGAATATTATGTGTGCTTGCTCATTTGATATGAGTTTTACTTTTGTCATGACTGGCTGGGAAGGAACACTAAATGATGCAAGAGTATTCCTAGAAACCGTTACTAAGCTAGAAAATAAATTTCCTATGCCACCACGAGGTAAATATTATTTAGTGGATTCTGGATATACTAATATGCTTGGTTTTCTTTCACCATATCATGGAGAATGTTATCACTTACGTGATTATAGAGATGGATGAAATCCACAAGGTCCAAAAGAGTTATTTAATTACACACATTCGTCCCTGCATAATGTTATTGAACGTTGTTTCGGAGTATTAAAAGCACATTTTCCCATTCTTAGAAACATGGCTCCATATCATTTCAAGCAACAAAAATGCATTGCTCTTGCTTGTTGTGTCATTCATAATTACATAAGAATGCAAGACAATATAGACACTTTAGAATATGACATGTCTCAGATAATATAATTATCTGGCTTCCTAATTGAGGATAAAACTAGATAAACATACCACAAGGAATATAAAAATTTGTGAAAATCTTTCTTATAAAAAGAAACAATGTCATCGTATTCATATACAATCTTTTTAGAGAATAAAAAAATAACTTTTAAAACATTTATTAAGCTCAAAAGAAAGAAACCTTTGAACAATAAAATTATTTTGAAGCTATAGCCCAAAAATCTTTTTGGAAAGAGTTGTAAATTAATTGATGCATAAATAATTTTTGTGGAGTATATTAGAACTTTAAATAAAATGAGCTTAAAATAGAGTAATTATTTTATTGAAGTAAAACTTGAGTTTGTAGCCCTTTAAAAGTTGAGAGAATGAATTTAGGTAGAAGTGCCTAATAATCAACCATTGATCATGGCTCCTCACCGATGGAAAAATAAACATAAGTAAGAGACATTTGAAGGATAACCCTTGATCAAGGTTCATGGCAAATGGGCAAGAAAACGTAATTCAGAAGCGCTTGCAAACTAACCCTTGGTCAAGGCTTGTTATAGATGGGAAAGTAAACGTAAGTCAAAAGCGCTTGGTGAATAAGCCTTGGTCAAGGCCCATGACAAATGTTTAAAAGATAAAGGGAGTTCATAAGCATTTTCTTAAAGTAAAAGTCAAATAAACTCTAACACTCATTAATAGAATGAAAAATAGTCTTATCATAATGATAGGCTTTTTCGCAAGTGTATGGAATCGCAACAAGTAATAAAGAGTGAGTAAAATATTGTCCTTATGAGTATTGTATACAAAGTACCAAAATTATGTTAACCTACTATTATTTGAATGAAAATAAGGAGAATAATTCTTAAAATAAAAGAAATCAAATAAAGTGATTAAAAAGAACTCAAGCAAATAATTATTGAAAAGAAATCAATGTTTAAAAGCTATAAGGGATTTTGACTTCTTAATTCTTTCCAATTTATTTTAATAGTTTGTTGATCAATTTTAATTGTTTAAGTAGGGGAAACAACCCTTTAATCATTAACAAGCTCTCTCGATATATTGTTAGCTATTTTAACCCATCAAATTACCTATCTCTCAATAGTGCAATCAAATATGAACTAAATCATTAAGTTTTATGGTTTGTTTAAGAATCCATAAACTAATCATTAACTTATAAAAATGCCTATGAGTCAAATCATATAGCTTACACATCAAGTTATTATTTCTATATAATTTATTACCTTTTTCTTATCAAAACCCTTCTTCCGATAGTGATTAATGAAATAAATCAATCTAGGAGAAATAGTCTGTGACATCCCGACCCGACAAAGTGATCCTAAGAGGGCGGGTAGAGAGGGTTCCTGGTGAGCTTCTAGAATGGCAGGCTAGCTAGGGTACTGGAATGTAGGACACAGGAATGAATCGGATCATATATCAAAAATGAGGTAACTAATCATCAGAGGCGTCTTTTGGTGGAATGGCTAGAGAGTTGGGACAACTCCAGGGTTAAGTGTGCTCACTTGACAGAAATCCTAGGATTGGTGACTCCTTGGAAAGTTTTCATTTCACCTGTGGGACAAAACCATGCAGGTCTTGCCAATCTTGTATGGGATGGAACCGACTTGATCCAAAGCAGACAATTTCTCTGGTGGTTGGAGTCAGGGCATTACAAACTCTGTCTAGAAGCATTAATTTCAATAATAAATTATATATTCTAATATCATAAATTGAAATAGAAATTAAGCTACATCAAATCCCTAGTATTAGAGTTAAGTTCGACATAGTAATTAAATAAAACTTAATTAAAATTGAAAATAATTTAATAATCATTATGAATAATGAAGAATAGAAAACAATATTAAGAGTTTAGAGATAAAAACTAGTTAATGAATAGTGTGAATGACTTCCTTAATTCTTTACACAACTTGAATCTTAAAGACTTGAAAGAAAGAAAAATTAAGAAAAAAGTATAACAAAGATCTAAGATCTAAGATTTAATAATTCGATTTGCTATAGTGATTTCTCTTTAAATAAACTTCGTAGGGTGTCTTTGAATCCCAGTTCTAGTTGGAAACCAACTAGCCTAATTAGGAAAAATTATTATTTGAATAGGAAACTGATTTTGTGTTGTATTTCTTCCCAATTAAAAGTCTTCTTTGACCAAATAGGGTTGAAACTCAAACAAAGTAAGTTTTCTCTATTATTCTCATGCAGCTCTATGCACAAGTCATGCCCAGACTTCAAATCTATATGGGTAAATAGTTAAATTCAACCCATTTGAATTTTTCAGCTTTCTTGATAATATGGTCGTGGCGTTTGACACAGTCCGGCCGTTTACTTTACTAACTTGGCCATGTTGAGCTTTTATCTCCATTTTTTAGCTCCAACATTCTTTGATATAAATTTTGGCTATTTTCCTGATAAAAACCTTCAGATCAGCTTATCAAGAATCAGGAAAACTTAATTAAAAAATTAAATAAATCTAAACAAAAACTAATCAAAGTAATTAAAAGTACTAAAATTTCTAATAAAAATTAAGCTAAAAATATTATAAAAATATGACCTATTTAAATTTCCAAACTTAAACCATTGCTTGTCCTCAAGCAATAAAACTAAAAACAAAAAAAATACAAATGAAACAAACTAACAAATTAGCTTAATATGGTTGGGGATAATTATTCACAATCCTAAAGATATCAAAAATCCATTAACATGAAAATAAATCAAGTGTTTCCTATGCTAGTCATATTCTTGCAAAAATTCAAACTTTTAACAAAACATATTTCTTAATGTAAACTTAAGTTAATGAGACTTCAAACACCAATAATTGATCAAATTATGATAGATGGAATATGAATTTTCACAAAAATTATTAACCTTCAAATAATAGATGTTGAATTTAAATTCAACGTTTCCATAGATAAAATTAATCATCCCTTCTCCACAATGTTAAATGTTATACATTTATAAAGATCAAAGGGTCTTTTATTAAGGTTGTAATGGGATTTTAGGGTCAATTTAGTTAAATAAAGAAGATGACTATAAGATAAAAAGTACAAAAGGTGTATAGTATCAAGATTTTAACTATATTAAAACATGTACTTTTATTTGTAAAGGAAGATTATCTTGAACTTCTTCACTAGCTTAATACTAGAGATGTTTTGGCAAAGTCTCTTCATAATTCTTGAATAATTCCTTCCTTGCTAAGAATAAATTCCCCAAACTTGAATTTTTGGTTAATTGATTTTTGGGGTGCTTCTCTTTGAATTTTTTAATTTCTCCACTTGCTAGTATTGATGAAAAATTTCTCCCTTCTATGTTCATTCTATGTTTTAATAAAATCAAATTCTTCAATTATACATTATTGCACTTGGGGCAAAGGTTTAAAATTGGTCTAAAGGCTAGGTTTAATAGGAGAAAACAAGAAAAATATTGGTTGTAAAGGTCATGATTCAACTTAGGGTAGCCTAGGCTAAAATATGAAGTTCAATAAAGAATGCCTAAATCATTTCTTTCTAATGTAAGTATTTTAAAAATTTTCCTCAAAGGAATGTCTAATTTTGTTCTAAGAATGCTAAGGTCAAATTAACTTAGATCAAAGCATACATATCTATCATAACAATGACAAAATATTAGTGTTTATGATCTTAAAAATAAATGTTCACATCAAGAAATCATGTTAAGTTAAAAATTTAAATTTAAACTTAAATATACTAGAATAGAAAAACAACTAAATTTATAACAAGTTATTAGATTATGATAATTTTTAATCTTGCTTACAATTATTCTAACCATATTAAGCTAATAAAGATAAATAAAGAAAAAAAGAATATAATTTTTACCAAAATTTCCCTTCTCCTAACTTAATCTAGCACATTGTCCTTGTGGGTCCCGTATATAAGTATGGCACAGCCAAGAGGGGGGTGAATTGGGCTTTCTAAAAATTTGACTTTTAAAAAACACCAAATTAGAATTCTATTTGCAGCGGAATTAGAATGTATTTATAAGAGACAGATATTCAGTTTAGAATACTCTTACAACACATTTCTAAGATTAGAATAACTATGTGCAGTACAGCAATTGAAATTAGAACTTACTCACAAGTCTTCTTGCAAGATTAGAACAGCGCAGTGAAGTAATGTTATCAAGATTAGAATAGCTTCACAGAACTACTGCAAGTTTAGAAAGACTTTGCAAAGTGAAGTTATTGCGTTTAGAATTTCTTCACAAATCTTCTGTAAGAATAGAAAGTGTACTGAATGTAAAATAATAGACTTGAACTTGAGAAGATCACAGTACAGAAATCCAGAGTTCTAATTTTCTACAGAGATTGAGCTCATTCACATTTAGCAACTGAACCTTAAACAAGTTTGCATTTCTAAAAATATTAACATTTGTGTAAACAGAATAAAATCAAGCAGAACTTCAGAAAGTAAAAGAAGATGAACACAGAGATTTATAGTGGTTTGGCACTAACTCACCTACATCCACTCTCCAAGATGCATATTGAGATCCTCCACTATGTTATCTCTTTTTAAGGATAAGAGACAAACCAACAAGTACAAGGAAATAGATTTAATCACCTAAATCTAACCTTAACCCACTAGATTTCACAGGTTCTAGTTGACCTTTACCTTTTTCTGTTTTACAGAGATCAAAAAACTCAGATCAAGGCTTTAATCTCACACATGGAGAAGGTCGCTTAATAACCTAAAAACACAATAGCTTCTCAACTAAGCTATTACACAAATGTATTTCTTTTGAAAATCTTTAACCACAACAGATTATAGAAAATCTATATGGAAAGAGAGAAATGCAGTTATAAACACAGAAAAACAGATTACAGATTCATAACTCAAAAAGCATAGACCTGTTGTTTAAAAAGAGATGAAAACAGAAATCTTTTCACTTGGATGATATTTCTTGAAGAACAGAGATGAAAAGAAATCAGAAATCTTTTTACTTGGATGATTTTTCTTGAAGAACAGAGATGAAAAGAAATAAATCAGAAATCTTTTCACTCAGATGATTTTTCTTGAAGAACAGAGATGAAAAGAAATCGAAGGGGGTTGAAGAGAGAGCTTTGAAAGATTTTGAAAGCTTGAACAATGGCTCCAACTCTTGTCCAACCTTGATAAGGAGAAGGAGAAACACTTTTATAGAGGGAAGATAGGTTAACATTTAAAATTTGAAATTTGAAAGCATTAAATGAGTTCTGTCACATTTTTTGCTAAAGTGAAATGAGGCATGGAGGGTAATAAATGTCTCTGTCCTTTATTTAACACATTGACGGCAGGTAGCATTAAATGAGGAATGAAAAGTGCATTAAACCAAGATGGTATTTAAATCCAGAAAGCAAAACAACTGTAATAGAGTTCTGACAGCTTAGTTCAGAAACTCTGCTGCAAATCAGAATCCAATAAATAGCCGTTTGAGAATATTTTCTCCAAGGATCTTTTGGAAAGAAAAATGTGGAGAGGAAGTTTTGTTCAAAATCTTTCAGCTTTTCATATTTTAAAATATTTAAAAATAATTTTTGAATGAGAGAGAAGAAAAATAATATTTTGTTCTTATAATTATTTCTCTCAATCCTACATTAATCGCCTAATTCACATACCAACTAAAGATGCTTCTTCCAAGTCTTCATGGCGTTCAATCATTTGTAGGAAATTAACTTCTTCAATAAATTTTAATAATAGAATCTGCATAAGACAAATTTTAGCACAGAAATAATATATATAAATTTATTTGGTTTTCAGATAATCATCAAAATCAAATGGAGAATTAACCCTTGTGCCAATAATCTCCCCCTTTTTGATGATGACAAAACCAATAAATTTATTAACAAAAAATACATGTGCTCCCCCTAAATTTATGCATACCAAAATAAGTCTTAAAATCAGTAAATTCATCATGAAGTGAATGAATAAGACTTACATGGGCTCCCCCTGAATATATGCAGATATAGCTCATGTAACTCAGAATAGAATGAAGATTAGAGTCTGACTTTAGAATTAGAACGAAGTTCTAAAGTCTGGAAGTTAGAGACAATTCTGAAGGAAAACGCATTCTATTCTCAATATTAGAATACAAGATAACGATCATTAGAATACCAGATAATCAACATTAGAACATGAATAATACGCAGTTAGACTTTAGCACTTAGGTTTTACTGTGTTTTTCAAGACATTGTGCAGTGCAGTGTTCTCCCCCTTTTTGTCATAAGAAAAGAGGGTAAAAAATACCATAAAGAATTTATCAGGGAATTAGCAGCAGAGAAAATAAGGCACAAATAAAGTCAATTAACCCAAAAAAAATGTAAACTATTCCAGAAAATAACACAAACAACAAGTTAACAGAAAAGATCAACAAACACATATAACTGTTCTTGAACAATAAAAGCAATTCACAAACAGAAACACAAATAATAACAAAAAAGATCAACATACACATAAAATAAAATTAACTCACAAACAGAAAACAACATGCAGCAAACAACACACAATAGGGGATATCTATCACATCAGGAGTCAGGTTGGCCTTTTTGGCATTGTGAATGACTTGAGCAGTAGAGGGAGAGAAGGGTCTTTTGGTGGCAGAAGGAATAGGAGGTTTACGGCTATTGTAGATGGTACTTTGAGCAGTGCTCTTAAACCTCTTTGGCTTTTTAGAAGATTGAGAAGGTGCAGCTGTGCTTTTGAACAACTTCTATTTTTCAGTTGGTTGAGAGGGTGCAATTGTTTTGACCTTAAGGAGAGCCAGTCTCCTTGCATTGAGACTCTTCAACTTTTCCATAGAATCTACTAAGAGCTTGGTATGCTCTATGACATTTTACCATATTCGATGCTTGCTTTAAGTTCTTTGTTGTGCTCTTCAATTAGGGTTTGTGCAATTATATGTGCACATCAAGTATCGTTATCTCAACCTCAACTTATGAATGAAGTTCATTAGGAAAGGGAGTCCATAATCCATCTCTATCTCTCAAGGAGGACCATATCAATCATTCAACCACAGATGTTCATAGTTTCTTCCTCCAACAAATGAAGGAGAAATAGGTAATAATCATAATGCAATACCATGAGACTTTTAAATATTTAAAAGTAACAAGTTCTTTTAAATCATAGAGAGCAACATAATTTTTTCTTATACACTTCTATTTTCATTCATATGGCCACCCCTCATACTTCAAAATATTAAAATAGTCATCATCCTTCTTTTCAAATCTGAAATCTTAAAATTCGACAATTTAAGATTCTTCTTTTGTAAAATTCCATAATTTCATTGATTCAAAGTTCACTTCCTTGAAACATAATTCTTTTACAAAATCTGATTTTTAAGAAAAACCATTAGTTTCAACAAAACTATTGAAAATGTAAAGGATGTCATTGAAAGGAAATACCATGAAAGATAAAATAGTGCACATAACAACAAAAATTTTCATGGTATGTGCACATTATATTAAACTCATAAGAAAAGTCCATGCTAGCGCGAGTTGTTTTATTACTTTATTATCGTACATTATATTAAAATTTTTTTATACATATAAGATAAATATTTATATAAAAAATAGAGTATCCACATTACATATAGATATATATAAAATTTTTGCAAATAAGCATAAACATAATAATAAAGATATATAGATATAAAAATACAAAAATATAAAATTATTGTAAATAGATGGAAAAAAATTAAATAGTCAAATCTAAAATTTAAGAAAAAAATTAAATATAAATATGAATAATTATTTTAAATAAGCACTAATTTTTAAATTTAAAAAAAATCTGAAATGATCTAATAAAAAAGTTTTAAAATTGAATATATATATATATATATATATATAATTACCATAAATGAATATTAATTTGAAAATATGATCATTATATATAATTTTTTAATATTTAAATAATAAAATTTAAATTTAAATGATAATAATATCAATTGTTTTATCTTTTTAATTATCAAATGTATTTTTTTTAATTTAGCAGATGTTATTTCATTAGCTCCCTTTGTTATTTTAAATCTATTTATTAAATTTAATGTTTAGATTTCTCTTTAACCTCCTACCTAGGAAGCAAAACAAATAAAATAAATAAATAAAGAGTAAAATAATAATAATAATAATAATAATAATATGAAATGACCCGTTAATTTATTTTCAAAAAAATTTTTATTTAAAATTTAATTGTAAATTTTCACCAATGAGAATTGGCAAAAAATAATATTTTATTCCGCGAACCGAATCGAAAAACCGAATTTAAATAGTCTAACTCAGTCGAAAAACCCTTAAATCAATTGGAATTAGGCAAAATCGTTGGGTTAGACCAAATTGATTCAAATTGAACCGAAACCATTTAATTAAAATAAATAATAATAATAATAATAATAATAATAATAATAATAATAATAATAATAATAATAATAAATTCCTCTCCTTCCTCTCCCTCTCTCCCGTTCACCTCTCTCGCAACTCTCTCTCTTGTTCCTCGCCCACGAACGACAGCGGCACCATCACCACCTCCCCTCCAGGCGACCTCCGGTCATGAACCGACGGTGAAGGTCAGCTCCTTCTTCTTCTTCTTCTTCTTCTTCGCGCGACGCTGCTGTCTCTTTGACAGCAGCTCTCCTTCAATCTCAGGTGGTCTTCTTCCATTTCCGGCGAGCTTGGACAGCACGGTGAGCTCGAAACCCTTCCCTTTCAGCCATAGATTGATTCTATTGCATTAAAATCCAGTAATTTTTGAAGATTTGAGGATTTGGAGTTTAGGGTTATAATTGAATAAATTTGGGTAATTGATAAAATTAGACACTAGATGATAAA
>CANUEX010023006.1:0-10319 GCA_948099535.1 Jatropha multifida | reverse complement strand
AAACAGAAAAGGAATCCAATTCAAATCAGTTTCCTACTCGGATTCGAAGACACCCTATGAAGTCTATATAAAGAGAGATCACAACACCATATGGGGATATATTTTTTTTCATCAATCAATTTTTCATTGAATTCTATATCTCAAATCTGAATTATGTTCTTTTCTTAGTTTTTCTCTCTTTGTAAGAATTCAAGCAATCAAGTTGTGTAAAAAATCAAGGGAGCTATCTACACTATTATTTGACTAGTTTTTATCTCTAAACTCTTGATCTTGTCTTATTTCCATTAATTCTTATTATTTATGGAATTATTTTCAGATTTTATTGAATTTTATTTAATTATTATGTCGAACTAAACTCTCATACTAGGGTTTTGATGTAGCTTAACTTCTACCCCAATTTATGATATTAAATTTATTTTTCTTTGTCCAAGTT
Source organism: Jatropha multifida (assembly GCA_948099535.1). Taxonomy (NCBI): domain Eukaryota; kingdom Viridiplantae; phylum Streptophyta; class Magnoliopsida; order Malpighiales; family Euphorbiaceae; genus Jatropha; species Jatropha multifida. The sequence goes on along the minus strand of CANUEX010023006.1, from coordinate 9,886 downwards.
ATAATTTATTACTGAACTTAATGCTTCCAGGCAGAGTTTCTCCCATGGATTGATTTATTTCATTAATCTCTATCGGAAGAAGGGTTTTTTACAAGAAAATTGTAATAAATTACATGGGAATAATAACTTGATGCGGAAGCTTTATGGTTTGACTCATGGGGGGTTTTCATAATTTAATAACCTTAGGTTATGAATTCTTGAACAAACCATAAAACTTAATGATTTAATTCATGTTTGATTGCACTATTGGAGATAGGTAATTAAACGGGATTAAAATAGCTAACAATACATCGGGAGAGCTTGTTACTGACTCTAGAGTTGTTTTCCCTACTTGAACAATTAAAATTGATTAACAAACTAATAAAATAAATTGGGTAGAGTTAAGTAAAGTCAATATCCCTACTAACTTTTAAACCTTGATTTCTTTTCATCAATTAGTTTTATTTGAATTCTTTTCTACTATTTTTACTTTTATAAATACCCTCTTTTATTATCGTTTAAATAATAATATATTAAAATAATTTTGATACTTGGTATACAATTTTCATCGGACGATACTCTACTCACTCTTTATTACTTGTTGCGATTTCATGCACTTGCGAAAATTGCGGTCAATATTCATCCTAAAAATTAAAAAGAAAATATATGTTATGCATTATAATATAAAAAAAATTATATTCTTAATAGTAATTTTAAATTTTAACAACATTCATTATTAAATTTTTAGCATACACCGATAGTCATTTGCTAATCACTATCAATCTTCAGCTATTAATAATTGCTATCGGCTAAACCAAAATGGGCTCACCTATAACATAGTTGTTGCCTACAAATCAAATATATGAATTAGTTTAATTAAATGTCTTCTAAAACTCGTAAACTTATCTTACGATTATTCATAATTGTTATAAGGTTCGCAAATACGGTATTTATCTTTATGTACTTCTCTATCAAACTTTACTCTCTCATAAACCCTTTACTATTTGAAATACTCCAAAATTTTGATTTTAAAAATTTACATTTAAATTTAATTGTAAATTATTAATCAATGATTTTGTGCCACTTAATATTTTACTATGTCTTATTTGGACTCAAAAACCAATTTTATTTTGCTGAAAACCAATTGAAAACCAGTAAATTGATTTGAATTAGTGACTTTGACCAAACCGGTTTGAATCAAACTAAAATGGCACATTGGATTTTTTTTTTTTTTTTTTTTCCTCTTTTCTTTTCTTTTCTTTCCTTTCCCTTCTTTTTTTTCTCTTTGCGTTGATCCCAGCTCACTCTCCCACTCCTCTTTGACTTCCTTCTCTCTTCCTCTCTCACTCTCTCTCTCTCTCTCTCTGCGTCGTCAGAAACCATAGCAGCAGTGCCTCCTTACCATCGTGCGACCTCCGACCGCTCTCTCTCTCTCGGTCTCTTACGCCGATCTTAGTGAGCTAAGCGTGTGCATCTCTGCTTCGATTGCCGCTCTCCGCGAGCCTCAACCGCTAACCACCACCACTCGACGTCGCTGCCGTTCCTTGCATGCTCAGCCGCCGTTTCCAGTGGGAGGAGTCGAGGCAGCAGCGATCTTAGCCCCGATCGCGTCTCTAAGTCGCTCTCTCTCTCTTCTCGCACGACGCCAGTGAACTCAGTAGCGCAAGAGAGCCGCGATTCCCTCTGCTTTAATCCATTTCAGTGACAGCCATCTCCGATCATCCTTTTAGGGAACACCGACACTTTTCCGGCCAAATATCGAACTGACTTTGTGTGTTTTGGATATAAATTATTTTTGTTGTATTTAGATTTAATTGTTGTCAATATTTTGTGGTTAATCAAAATATGGTTATTATTATTGTTATTATTAAAGGAGTTTAGCTAATTAATATGTATTGAGCGTTGATTTAATTATTTGATTGAATAAAATTGAAATAAGTGTTAATGATTGATTTGATAAGCCTAAAGTGATTTTTGGTAAGAAAATAATCATTGGATTATATGAAAATAATTATTGAATTATACTCTTAGAATTTCAAATCATTAATTTTTATAATTAATTAGAATTAATTGATAATATGTGGTTTGATGGAATTAAGTTAATTATTGATTAGTGACAATTTATTGATGTGAAGATCAATTTAGTTTAAAAAAAAATTTGATAAATTAAGTACGTTTAATCGAGGAATTTTGATGATAATTATTGTTGAGGGATACAATGCGGTATTAATAATATGTTATAAATTATAAATGGAGGACTTGATGGTATAATTTGGTTTGAATTAAAGATTAAGAATTAAGGTTTAAGTAATTAAAAATAAAATATATTTATGGTTATTAAGGAATAAGAATCAAATAAGGTAAATAAATTAAATAATTAAAGAGTATTTGAAGACTGAAAATAAATTAAGCAAAATGAATTTATTAGTGGTAAATAGTAATTATTCTAAAATTAAGGTGATATTATGTGAATTATGTTGTTATTAAAAGATATGATAAGTTGATGAAAATATTAAATTTGAGGTTAATATAGGATGTTATAATTTATTAAATCGAAGGTTTATATAATTTATATATTAAGAGTTGAATATACATTGTTATTTTGCGGTTGAATGTTTGAAATGATTAATAGCTCAATGGATGGGCAATGTGAAAAGTGGTAGATGAGTATATTAGGTTCCTATATTAAAATAAATCGGAAATTATATTTTTAGGGTAATGTTACTATAATTCTAATGGGAGTTGAAATTTAAGCATATAGATAAAAATGAGTAAATAAGTATATTGAATTAATTTTTTAAATTTCTTAATTAAGGAATTCACTTGTTTGATATTTCTTTTATTATATGTATCTTTCTATATCGATCGAGTTCTTCTATTGCTCCTGAAAATCAGAATCTAAAGTAAAATTGGATTATTTTACTATCACTGTGAATAGTGATAAATGATGCATACCATTATCTTTATACACGCATTTCATACATATATCATACACGTTATATAATTTACATAAAATTAGTATCCGATTCTTAATTTTATTGTCATTATATTATCATCTTATAAATATAATACTACAATTTTACAATAATATATAATTACTGTGTTTGATTATATTCATATACTGTATATGATTTATTGTATTGGTTGAGTTGTTGAATTAACTGTGGTGTGATAATTATGTGCTTTGTGTCTAGATGGAAATTGGGACGACATGAGTCATTATGGGTTATCCAAGTATGGGAAATCGGCTCCCTATATATATATATATATTATAAAGAGAAAAGCAGGCCAAAGGCCAGTGAGTGGATTTGTGACTCCACTGATCAATTTTCACATGTTGTGATATTTGAAATGATATATTTGAATGTGTTTATGTTATGATACGTGCTTCTTAAATGTATGTCCATTTCATATAATTTGGAAGCATTCTGCTTGATTGTATAGGTGATGCATTATTTGTTATTGCTCACTAAGTTTGTGAAACTCACCCCCTTCCATAAACTTTTCCAAAAAAATAAAAATTTGCTGGTTATAAAGACTTTATTTCTTTTTCCGCAGAGATTCAGTATTTGATTCCAGCTTTTGAAGTGTTAATATATATATTGTACGACGTGTTGAATCATGGTTACGCAGTTTAGAATGATTGATTTATATTTGATTGTGCAAAAAATCATGGTGTGCTGGTTAAAAAACCTATGAAGTTATTTTCAACTATATTGAAGATTTATGACTGGAGCAGTTTGCCCACATTATAAACGTTAGTTTTTGTAAAAAGTGTGCCTATATATATATATATATATATGAGCTATGAGTTATATGAGATATTGAGGCTAGGCCATAATTATTAATTGACTATTCATTTGAATATCGTTATAATATGAGTTTAATGTTTTCAGAGCCGGATTTTATTAGGATAGGTTTTTCATAGTTTAGGCTTACTACGAGTCTTGGAGGCCTTAACCTTACTTAGGTCCTAGTGTCGATCCGGCCCATATTTTCGGGTTGTGACAATATTGTTGGATTCAAATTGACCCCTATAGTTCAATGACTAAACTAACGTTGTAGTTCTTTTTTTTCCCTTTAAACGAGTTGACCATGAATTCAGCCTTTAAACTCAAATTAAGTTCAAGTTCAATAAAGCTCTGCTCAATTTATTTACAACTCTGCTAAAAGGAAAAAAGAATGGGTGATTATAAATTTAGTATCTTAATTTTTTAACATTTTCTATTTTGGTATTTGAAATGGAAAATCTTTACAATTAAGTATCTTAATTAATTCTTTTAATATAATTAAGTGCAAATAGCCGAGATTTCTCACAAGAACAACAAAATGACCTATTTCACTCAATTTTTTTATTTAATTATCTAGATTATTGCATTTATTTTTTATTCATCTTTCTTTCCCTTTTTTTTTACATTATTTTGTATCACGGGCTCGGTACTTTTTGGCTCACTGCGAATAACAATTATCCATGTGGCATTAGTAAACTTTCCCACAAGTCAGCTAGTCAACTTTTCTGTCCCACGAAGTGAGGATGTTGGCAAAGCAATGAGACTCTCAAGCTTAAAAGATCTAGAGAGACGGAATGGAGGGAAAAGAATCCGCTAAGCAAAGGAAAACTTTACACTACGTATGAGGATAGTGTGTGTGCTATACTATCTTGCTCTATGTATCTGTCTCTATCTATATCTCTATGCCTACGACTACATGGCTATACACACATATATATACAGGTGCACTTTCTTTCTAAAGTTTTCTAAGTATATCTTAGCCTAGATCTTGTTAGAAGGGTCTAAAAGCCCCTAGGTAAGCTTGAATGGTGCTAAAACTTTCTAGAAGTCTTCAGATGATACTCCAACCTTCTAGTTGACTCTAGATTATGGCAGAACCTCCTGGATCTCCTTAGATCCTTCTAGCACTCTCAAGGCTTAGCTAAAATGTCCCAAATAGTTCTAGACTCTTCCTTGGAGTCTCCTCTAGAGTCATAGAGATTGGCTTAGTTCCTTCCTCCACCCATATATGATGGGGTACCATTTAAACTTTTATGCCCCTTAACCTCTTTGGCTTTAGGCCCAGCTCGCATTGCTGACCCACATTGCTCACCTTAGGCATGCCACTTTGCGCCTGGTGGCCCAAGTCCCACCTGACTTGGATTTTGGCCTACCTCTCATGGGCAGATTAGCTTAAAACTTGAAATTAGCCCCAAAATCACACCTTTGGGCCTCGAAACATGTCTTTGGTATGTGAGGGAAGTCTTAGTGCATACACGTGGCATTAAAAGGAAATTAGAAGAAAATTTTGAGACTTTTTATTAAAAATAAAAAATAAAAAATAATAAAAAATTAAAATGGAAAAAAGAAATGAATTTAATAAATGTTTTTGTTTGATATAATTTGTTAAATAAAATGGTTATTTTAAATTTTTTGACAAAATAATATGGAGAAATGCACTTGATTGTAACTTTTTAATAGTTCAAACACTTAAAATCTATTTGTTTTCAGAAAATACCTTATTTGAAAAATGTTATTCAAATTTTGGATGTTTAGGCGCTCAAGAAAATTAGTTAATGGAAAATTATTTTTTTAAAAAAATAAAAAAGTAATTTTTTTTGTTATAGAAATTGGTTACTTATAAATTTAGTGTCTCAACTTTGTATAATATTCTATTTTAGTATCTCAACAAAAAACGTTTGCAATTAGGTTTTTAAACTCTAAAAACATTTTCAATCAAGAGCCTCCAGCTAACGTGGCAGTCAAAAATACAGCTAGGACAGAAATGTTACGCCATGGTGGATTTTTTGTCGACGTGGGTTTTTTTGCTAAAAGTTAACCCTAATGACATGCTAATAATCTTCTACTCTCAAACATGGAGCAATATTTTGCAAAATCAATCAAAAGAATTTTTTTTACAAACCAATCAATCAAGAGAATTTCTTTTTGGGTTACATCAAAGAAGTATATGGAAGTCCATAATTCTCAATTTCCTTTGTTGTTCTGCATGTTTATACCAAAAAATGCTAGCTCAAAAAAGAACAAAAATAATAAAATAATATTTTATCAATACCCAGTTAACAACCCCAATTCTTAGCTCACATCAATAGATCGAGTCCCTAACAGATATGAAATTATATATGAATGGTGCTTGATCAGCTTGACATCAAGAATCATTACAGACATCTATACATAGTTAAGATATTCGCATTCTAGCAATAGCTCCTTCACAATGTTCACCATTGTTATAAAAAATTTTGCTAATCCATAGATCTCTCCTCCTTTACCAATCCTCCCAACAATTAGACACCATCTACATAATTGATTTTTTTTAACAAAAGGGATAAGTGAAAAAGGAAAGGAAAAGAAGAAAGATAAACAATTTAAAAAAAAGCTTAAAAGTAATCTTAAAAATTATATTAAAAAAAAAATCATTTCAAGAAAAATTGCAGATATTCAAACAAAAAAAATTCTTCATTAGAATGTGAGATTTCTGTTAGAAAATCTCAAGAATGAGCTCTATTGAGAATTTATGGAAATGAAAAGAGTAGGCTAATTTTAATTCATATGCATGAAAAGGATATGACATTGCAACAATCAGTGACTAGAAAATAATCTAGCCATTTCTCTTCCTCTAAATTTGACCCAATCCTCAATTTTGATAGAAAATCCATATAGAAAATGTCACTACTTGGGTTTCACATGTCTTCGAAACCTAGATTATCAAATGGGTACTCCTCTTTTTGACTGTGTTGGCATTGGAGTTGGAGTACTCCTTTATCGAATGAGTACTCTCTCTAAAAACTTTGCAATACAACCATAACCATTCTTTACTAGATTTGTGTTGGTGTTGGTCCTCTCTTAAAAGCCTAAAAGATGATTATAGACCTTGACTTGGTTTAGTTCGGGTTTGATTCAGTATGAACCATGAAATTCATAATTTGCTCTTGGTTTTAATGGGTTTGAGTTTGAAAATCCATTTCAGCACTGCATGACGTCCTAGCTGTATTTTCTGGCTTGCTATCTCAGCCAGAGACATCTGATTGAAAATATTTTTGGCATTTAGACACTTGATAGCAAATATTTTTCATTGAGACACCAAAATAGAAAATTTTCGAAAATTGAGACTAACTAGAATTCATTTGTAAATGAATGGTGGTTGTAAAAATCATTTGCAAATAAATTTGTCATGTTTGATATGCTATAATTTAAAATAAGAAATTCAATTGAATATGTAACACCCACCACCCAATGCTGAAGGACCAGATGACGAATGCCACATTCGGTGTTGAGACACCGTCCTATCCTACTCGTTAACTCTCGTTTATATATTAGAAGTGGTTATATTTTTGGAGTGAGGCAAGTAATTAAAAAATAAAATAAAGGTGTTAGCGAAAATCTTACGAAAAATAAAATTTCACAAGAGCTCCCCTTAAAAAATCTACTTGTCACACAGGGAAAATAAATACACTTCCAATATTAACCTCCAAACCTCAACTCCAAATTATTATAAAAGATCACGCAACACTTCTAAATGTTATATTAATTCACTTAAGTTCTAACATAATAATTCACCATTCATTCCAAAAATATATATATTAACATTCATACACCATACATAATAAGATAAAAATACTTAAACAACCACCAATTCCATTAATTATAATTCCAATATTTACAACCTCAATATTTTATATAATATTCGCCATACATGCCAAAATCACGAATCACTGTATGTCCTACCTAAAAATAACATTCTACTCTGATGCTACTCCTCTAGTCTTTGGGTAATGTCCACCGCTCTTAACCTGCGCATGATAAAAATCAACACGCTGAGTGGAAGACTCAGTGGTGCTAAATAATTATCAATATAAGTAGTAAGAATATGCCAAATAATAAATCTCAAATATCTATGAAAATACTCAAATCATAATATATACTAAGCACCAAAAACGTGCTAATTAAATCCAAATAGTTTGAAAACCATAAAAAAATTCGCATCTATAAAATTCATAAATAACTCAATATAAATAAGAAAATATAAAAAATACTAATATATTTTCAATTTCTTTATAACAAAATGAAATCCCATTCTTAATTTAGGAAATTCATAAATATAGTATATCTTCATTTTCTTATATCCGAATAAAATCCTATTCTTAGTTAAGGCTCGTACTAATACAAAATGAACGTAAGCAGATTCGATTATGACCTGTGAAAACGCCACCCCCCCATCACACAATCGTGGCCTATGAAAGCACCACCCCCATCACACAATCGTGGCTTGTGGAAGCACCATCCCCATCACATAACAAGTGCGTCCGCTTATTCATAAGGGCTGATAACCCTAGCATATGATCATAGTTCCACATAACAGAATGGGCTGATAACCGAAGCATGCTCACATATCGAAATCAATCTCATCATACTACATTTCAATCATGTATAGTAGAGCACAAAATAAATGCGTTCTTCCACAAATAATCTCATTTCTCATTCATCATTTCTTATCCAAAAACATTTTATAACTAACTTATAACTTGTAAATGCACTTTAAATCCTCTTATATTTAGAGCCAAAACCATACTTTTTAATCACAAACAATCATAACTTAAAAATGCTTAAATATCAACATTTAAAAGACCAAAATCATGCTTTACCTACTAAAAAAGGTTTGGCCTCTTTATGAAAACAAAGGAGGAAAAGCTTCCTCCACCAAATGCCTTAATCACTAACTCAAAATCATTAAATCCATTACTTAAACACTTAACCATAATGTTAGGCTTTGCCGATGTCTTACATATAGGACAGCGGAAATAAAAATTTGTGACCCGGCAAGGATCCATGTATTTCAATATTTTCGAATGATAGGGTTTGATTACAAACCTGGGGTTCTAAGTCGTGCTTCACCACGGACAGACACTGCTCCTCAAGCGAACCTCCTCTACTGGTATCCACACATGATCCCACTAGACGAGCGCACAGTTGCTAGCTCTACAAAACTGCGGTTAGTGTTTTTTTTTTTAAAGGGAGAAGGAGGCATTTTTTGATCTATCTATTTAATGAATGTTTTTTATTTCATATATATATAACTTATATATATTAAAACAAAAATCTAATCAGAAAATCCTTCATATCAGATTTTGCTAATGGGCTTTTTTAAACCTAATTTAAAGCCCAATTCGCCTAATCTAATTCTTTTAATCCCTTAGGTCTTGAATCAAATTTCAAGCCCATTAAAACCTATGCTCGTCCATGATAATTTAGTGTGCGATCCAATAGGTCTATATTTAGTTGGCAGTGGGCCATACTCACAATGCAGCCCACAAATCATAAGCGGTCTGTAGCCATACATTATGATTATCCAATAAACATGAAATCGTTTGTCCGATATAAAACCTAATGATACATGTCATGATTCCTTTCGTTACATGATATCTAATTTGAACATAAGTCATGAATCACGTCATACTTATATTGTTCAAACATATCGATTTCTCGATTCATAAGCAGACTGATAAATCAAATCAAATTGATCTCTCTATATCAATTTATTTGAGCACGGCCATGCATTTCTCAGTCCTACTTATTAAGGGGCCCAAAAGATATCTCTCTTATGAAAGAGGAACAAATCCCATCTCAATCGTGCACTATCCTTTGCATGATTTACAGTATGCTCAACCATAACCTTTATAGTCATCCGATTAAAGATGATGTTTGATCATGGCAAAACACAATGCTCCTCATGTAGGACACTGTGACAACCTGAGGTTTAAGGATTCAATGACATAACCATATTGAGATCATTAATGACATCGACCCATGTAATGATCTCAAAGCGGGTCTATCCAGTACATTGTCCCCACAAGTACCTATAAGCTTGAATGGCATCACCATACACATTCAAACTTATACTA
>CANUEX010022989.1:0-15122 GCA_948099535.1 Jatropha multifida | reverse complement strand
CTTTGAAGAGGTGTGAAGTTCCATTACCTTTCCATTATGTTTATGCTTGGCTAGCTAACCATTTTGACATGCACTTTACACATGATATTTTATGGAGATGCTAGAATGACTTCCTATAGTGGACAACGAATGGCCAAATATTACAATGAAACTGAAGTCACCAAAATTTTTATGGAAATAAAGCTTATTTGGGTCCATCTCATGTAATGAAGAAAGACCTCCTTTTAGAGGATAATGGCAAGTTATCTTCATAAAAAGTGGAACAATTCATCAATCTTCGTTCAAGCTTCTTGACTTTGCGCTATAAGAACCAATACTTTATTGAGTCATATAGCCCCCACATATTTAGTAGATAATTGGGTTATTGCCAAGATCTTTCTGGTAACATGGACATATCCTTTGCAAAAGTGTGTTTGGAAACAGTCATACAGCTTTGGGAATCTTGCGTTCATTTAGCTAGCGGTGCTAAACTAACTATTCCTTTAGTGAGACTTAATAGTCGTTTCTCTTGTATTGAAGCATATAAGGATTGGAGGAAAATGGAATGGTCTAAAGCTTTCCCTTAAGATGAGATGCTGAAGTTAAAAGCAATGCCAAAACTATTGAAATCTTCAAAGTCTTCTCATTTGAAGAATTCAAATATTGAGAAGAATAGATGCATTCCTTTAAATCCTCCCCAAGAATCTACTGTTGAGAAAAATAAGGGAGAAGCACCAATTATGTTGAAGTTAAAACCACAAGCAGCTGTTGACACGTCTACAAGGAAAGATTCCCTTATAAAAGCTAGCGATGAGTCAAATCCATCAAACAATGATGTCTCCACTCAAGTTGCAACCACTCCAAAAATAGCTAGAGAAGCATTGGATTCCCACTCCAAACAAAGGCGTTCTAAAGGGAATATGCTTAATTCATCTCCTTCAAATGAAGCACAGCATGATTCCGACCGTTGTTGGAAGAAAATAAAGCGAAACAAGCAGGCTTCATCAGCACAACTTTATGATGCTGATGACCTGGTAAGCTTTTTCTTTTCCTTTTTTTATCTTTTTTTTACCCTCTTTTTTTATTCCAATCTTTTGAACTTTATTTTGCAAATTTCTTATTGCATTTGGGCTTCAATGATGTGATTTGTGATGATGAACCTTGTGCATTGCCTTTAGATAGCATGAGTTCTATACTTAGGCCAGCTTCTTTCGACCTTCCCTTAATTACTTCAAAGGATATTGATTGGAATCCTCCATTGAGAGAATCTAGCGCTGGTCATTATAGTGGAGAATCACAAGAAGCTCCTCAAATAAAGAAAACGAGTTGTCCTACTACATCTGAATGTCTGCATTTTGTGGTAACGACTTTATGACTGACTATCGCTGTAAAGTGTCAATAATGGCATGGAAGGGATTAAGAGCCAAAATTGGTCAAACTTCTATAGCACATGTTCCTTCCCTTACTGAACAAGCCCATATAATATTTGATGGTATTGAAAAAGAAGAAGGATTTGATACCACCATCATAAGGGAGCAATTCACGGGCTACCTCCAACTTGTAAATGATTTCTTATAGCTGAAATCATCTTTTTCTTCAAGTGTTTCATCAGAATTTTAGCTGAAGGAATTAGAGATGTAATGCCCTGACTCCAACCACTAGAGGAATTGCCCACTTTAGATCAAGCCGGTTCCATCCCATACTAGAACGGTAAGATCCACACGGTTTTGTCCCGCAGGTGAAATGGAAACTTCCCAGGAGTTCACCCATCCTAGGATTTCTGTCAAGCGAGCACGCTTAACTCTAGCGTTCTTCCAACTCTCTAGCCATCCACCAAAAGGTGCCTCTGATGATTAGTTACCCCCTTTTCGATATATGATCCGATTCATTCATGTGTCCCGCATTCCACTACCCTAGCTAGCCTGCCATCCTAGAAGCTCGCTAGGAACGCTCTCTACCCGCTCTCTTAGGATCGCTTTGCAGGGTCGAGATGTCACAAGAGAAGTTAAAAGGGCAACTGGATGATTCTTTAAATCTTGAGAAAGAGGCCATTGCCAATGCTTCATTTGTAGAGGATGAACTTATCAAAATTGAGGAAGAATTGGCCAGGTTGACTTCAAGGAAGAAAGTACTTGAATCCTCCTTAGAAGGTATGAAAAGTGATGTCTTGGAGAAATAGATCATGGTTTCTCAAGTTTGTGAGGAAATATCCAAAGTTGAAGCTATGCTAATACGTAGTGAAGAAGATGAGCAATCTCTCTCTAAGTTGTGAAAGCTACTTCTGATAAGCGCAATGAGTTGGAGCAGATTTAATGGAATCCATAGGAGCTTTTTTTTCAGACTTTGCTTAGTCTTTTTTTTTTAATGTAACCAAATTCCTTCATTATTAATAAACTTTGATTTCATTAATTACTCATCACACTTATTCTTTTTGCTCAATTTTTTGATTTTTTTTTGCGACTGTACTTAGCAAGATACTAAGATGCCTACGTACCTTCAATTTTTTTTTGAAGGATCAAGTCATAATGTAGTTCAATTACAAAAGATTTTTTTTATGTGTTTATGTGACTGAACTTAGTGTAATACTAAGCTGCCTACGTACCTTCTTTTTTTTTAAGGATCAAGTCAGAACGTAGTTCAATTACAAGAATTTTTATTATTATTATTATTAGCTATTCACAGTTTTAGCTCATACGGGCTAGTAGCGCTATCGAGCTTCTAGGCATAGTATCTCTTCAAAAACTTGTCGTTGATTGGCCCGATTCGCACTCCGTCTTGATTAATTATATTGTATGCTCCATTTGAGTAGACTTGTTAAACTGCATATGGTCCGTCCCAATTTGAGAGGAATTTATTGCCCATATGTCGCGACATGATTATTGGTCTTCTCAGTGCTAGAACCAAATTGCCAACTTGAAAAGAGTGAATTTGCACCTTTTCATTAAAAGCTTTACACATTCGGGCTTGATAACACTCCAAACGTTGTTGTGCTTCAAGCCATTTTTCATCTAGTGCTTCTAACTCTTATAGGCAAAGCTGAGCATTGTCTTCATTAGAGAGATCCCTTTGAATAGCAATTCTCAAGGATGGAATTTGTTGTTTGAGAGGAAGAACAACTTCTACACCATAAACAAGCGAATATGTAGTTGCTTGAGTTGATGTTCTATATGTAGTTTGATAAGCCCATAATGCTTCCCCTAATCTTTCATGCCAATCCCTTTTTGATTGATTGACTATTTTCTTGAGAAGTTTTCCTAGAGTCTTATTGAATGGCTCTGCAAGCCCATTTGCTGGTGCATTGTACATGGACAAATTATATTGCTTGAACTTGAATTGATCACACAACTTGTCCATGGCTTTATTGTAGAACTCCCTTCCATTATCAGTTATGATGTATTGAGGCACACCAAAATGATAAATAACGTTCATTCTAATAAAGCTCACCATAGTCTCCTTCTTGATTTCTTTGTATGGAGCAGCTTCAGCCCATTTTGAGAAGTAATCAGTAGCAGGAAGAACATATAGGTGGCCACTTGAACTTTTTGGAAGTGGTCCTACAACATCCAATCCACAAGCTTCGAAAGGCCATGACATTACTGTTGTTTGAAGCGGTTTAGGTAGTTGATGAATTAAGTTTGCATGCAATTGACACTCTTGACATCTTTTACCGTAACTCATGCAATCCGTTACCATCATTGGCCAATAGTACCCCATCCTTTTGATTTGAAAGTGCAAATTTGGCCCAGATTGGTGTGCACCACAAACACCTGAATGTGCTTCTTCCAAAGCTTTGATAGCTTCTTCCTCCCCAAGACAGCATAGGAAGACTCCATCAAAAGAGCGACGATAAAGCATATCTTTGAAGTTTATGAAGCGAGAAGTCCAATGCCTTATTTCAGCTTTCTTCTTTGGATTATCTGGCAATTTTCCATGCTCCAGATAATTGACAAGAGGTTGTCGCTAATCTTCCTTATCAATTACATAGACGGAGACAACATCCGCTTCTTCAATCTCAACATCCAACAAGGGTGGTATTATCCATCTTTTGCATATTGGCATCTTCACTTCTACATCTAGCAACGCTAGAGTTGATGCTAGATTTTCTAGAGAATCAGCTTGGCGAATTTTTTTCCCAATATGTGCTCGATGGAAGCACTGTCAAACTGAGAGAGAAGCTTAATAGTGTAGTTGAAGTAAGGCAATAATTCTGACTTTCTTACTTCATACAAGGAGAGTACTTGATTAATAACTAACTTTGAAACTCCAAATACCCTCAAGTTAGATATTCCCATGTCAACCGCCATTTCTAGGCCAAGTATCAAAGCCTGATACTCCGCCACATTATTTGAACACCTCTCGACTAAATTGAACGCGACAGGTAAAATTTCTCCTTTTGGAGTGATAAAAAAAACTCCAGCTCCTACACCCATTTGACTGGATGTACCATCAAAGAACATTTTCCAAGGTTGTGGAACTTTAACAAGGAAAACTTCTTCATCCGACAACTCTTCAGAGAACTTCCAATCATCAGGAATAGGATGGTTTGCAAGGAAATCAACAAGAGCTTGTCCTTTTGTCGTTCTTTGTGGGATGTATGTTATCTCAAATTCTTGAAGTAATAGAGCCCACTTCGCTAGCCTTCTAGACAAGACTGGTTTGACCATCAAATATTTGATGGGATCAACCGAACTGAATGAGCCTGCAAATAATGCCTTAGTTTCTTTATAGCAAACATTAATGCTAAACATATCTTTTCGATTGGCGAATAGTTCAACACAGCACCAGTTAGCATTCTACTGAGATAATATAATGCATTCTCCTTTCCTTCATCATTTTCTTGTGCTAATAATACTCTCAAAGAGCACTCTTGAGCAACAATATACAGGATAAGGGGATGCCCTTGTATTGGAGCTCTAAGCACAGGTGGATTCATCAAATATGACTTAATGCTCTTAAAAGCATTACTACACGCTTCATCCCATTCGAAAGGAGCTCCCTTTTTCATGAGTCGACTGAATGGCTGACATCGACTAGCTAGATTTGAAATAAACCTTCAAATGTATGCCAATTTGCCTTGCAAGCTTTTGAGTTCATAAATGTTTCAAGGTTCCAGCATTTTGAGGATTGCATCAACTTTAGACTGAACAATCTCAATACCTCGATGCCTCACAATAAACCCTAAAAAATTTCCTAAACAGACTCCAAATGCACATTTTAAAGGATTCATCTTCAGCTGAAATTTACGTAAGCGTTGAAATACTTGGCGAAGATCCTAGATGTGGTCAGTTGCTTTCTTTGACTTCACAACTAGATCATCAACATAGCACTCAACATTTTTGTGAAGCATGTCATCAAAGATTTTTTGCATCGCTCGTTGATAAGTAGCACCAGCGTTCTTCAATCCAAAAGGCATAATTATATACCAATATATACCTTTCGGCATTCAAAATGCTGTCACCTCTGCATCCTTGATAGCCATTGGGATTTGATTATAGCCAGATGAGCCATCCATGAAGGGAAGTCATTCGTAACCAATTGTGGTGTCCACCATAATTTCAATGATGGCAAGAGGAAAGTCATCCTTTGGATATGCATTGTTTAGATCTCGAAAATCTACACAAATTCTTAACTGCCCATTTTTCTTCTTGATAGGAACAATGTTTGCAATCCAAGCAGGATACTTGACTTCCCTTATAAAACTGGCATCAATGAGTTTATTGACTTCAGATTTAATCAGTGGGATCAACTCTGGATGAAATCGCTTTTGAGCTTGTTTCACTGGCTTCACCGCAGGTTTGATTGCCAAGTTGTGGACTGCTACCTTAGGATCCAACCCCGGTATCTCTTTATAAGACCATGCAAATACATCTCGATACTCCCGAAGTAATTCAACATACTCCATCTCCACCTTAGAGGATAAATGTAATGCCTTGACTCAAACCACCAAAGGAATTGTCCGCTTTGGATCAAGCCGATTCCATCCCATACTAGAACAGCAAGACGCACACGGTTTTGTCTTGCAAGTGAAATGGGAACTTCCTAGGAGATCACCTATCCTAGGATTTTTGTCAAGCAAGCATGCTTAACCTTGGATTTCTTCCAACTCTCCAGCCATTCCACCAAAAGGCGCCTCTGATGATTAGTTACCCCATTTTCAATATATGATCCGATTCATTCCTGTGCCTAACTACCCTGATAGCTTGCCATCCTAGAAGCTCGCCAGGAACCCTCTCTACCCGCCCTCTTAGGATCACTTTGCAAGGGTGGGATCTCATAATAAATTTGCACTAAGGAAAATTGGGCGAGGATCTTCCACTGTTCCGAGATTGATCTCTTTCAACTCATCAATTATAGCTTTATTCTCCTCTTCCAAAGCCAAAGGAGCATCCTCAACACTTTCCTCAATAGGATCTTGATCTTGATCCATGTCGTGAAAAGTAATATGGCCAACCATCACTACATCAAGTTCTTCTTCCTCAGATTATGAGAGACTTGGCCAGTTATAACCACAGTATGGGATTTTGCCTTCAATGTGGACCCCATGGTCACCACCCACTCAGTTTTTCTTTTTATTCGAGAGGGGATGTTGCTATGCAGGTCATTATAGTCTATAGCAACAACAGATTGCTTCTTCTTTCTCTTCTTTCCTTTACTTGGCTTTGAAATCCCAAGTCTTTGGTGAATGGAGGTTTTACTGCTTTCAGTTTTTGCACCTTTTGGAGTTCCAATTCGATCAAAGACCGAAATACAATTTGAAGAAAATCCTAATCGATTAAAAACAAAAGGTCTTGAGACCTCGCTTTTTGTCTCCTCTACTTCTTCAACAGTAATGTGCTTAAAGACTTCTCTTTTGATTTTTAAATGTAAAGGAGTAGGAGCTTGATACCCCAAGCCACTCTTAGACCTCTGATCAACAGTATTCTTCTCCTTCCATACTTTGCGAATCCCATTTGATAATTTCTTACTATCACCTTCTTGAAACCCTTTGTTAGTCGAGCCACATCAGTAGAACCATACCCAGCTTTAGCCAGTAGTTTATAAGCATTGGGGTCAAAATCACTTATTCTTTTAGTTGGCAATGCTTCAAGCTTAACTATTGGACTCTTGAAAGGCCTTGCAAAACCCTTTAATGGTGTCCTAAAAACCTTAGAGGAAACAAGACTAGTGACCGGGAGAGTCAAATCATTCAAGCCTTGTAAGATATCTTTTGGATTTGAGGAAGCAGATTGATCCTCTTTGGCTTTGGAGACACGTACAAAACGAAGCTTCATTTTTTTCACAATCGTTTGACTTGTCTTTGCTAAGGCATCGTCCTTATTTTCTTCTATTGAGCAAGATTCCCCTTCTTCAGTCTTCTTTGCAGGATCCTTTTCTTTAAGATCCTTAAAAACTAGTTGAATCTCTTCAATAAAAAATTCCTCAAAGTAGAACTTTGCATTGGTAAAGTATGATTCAGCTTCAGTAAATGGCCTCGAATAATCTATGACTGTTCTTATTTTTCCATCTTTAGAGTATTTGAAACATTGATGGTCAGTTGAAGGCAGCACCTTATTCCCACGAATCCATGGACGCCCCAATAGTATATTGTAAGTCGTTCTTGCATCGATTACATGCAGAAGAACGTTCAACTCCATCTCGTCAATGCGCAACTGAAGTTGAATTCTACCAACAGCCCTTTGCCCATTTTGATTGAAGCCATGTATCAGCAATCGACTTTGCTTTAGTTCATCCATGGGTATGCCCAATTCCTTAAAGGTCTTGAGAGGCATAACATTGACGGCTGAACCTGGATCAAGTAAGATTCGATTTATCTTCCTTTCACAGATATAACCTGCAATAAACAAAGGACGGTTATGGGGCTTATCACCAAGCACTCGATCTTCATTAGTAAAGGTGATTTTTTCTACAATAGTACAGTAAGCCTTTGCTTTCTGAATCTCCTCATCACTATCTTGTTTCAGCTCTCCTTCAATATGACAGCATGGAAAAGAAAGTTTTACGGCCATTAACTCTTTCGGCATGTATTCTGCCAAAGTGATTGGTTGCCTGGGCTTTTGCTTTATACAGTCTTCTACCCGTGATTTGAAAATCCCTTTTGGCTTTTGAGACTTCGTTTGAGTTTCTGAGGAAGCAAGTTGTGTTGACCTGAGAAGTTTCTTCAACACCTTATTCCTTTTTGGAGCCTCCTTAGATGGAAGTGGGTTTCTCCTTTTACTTCTTTTGCGAGTAACCAAAGTCCATCCTTCATCTTCAAACTGGTTTTCAGCAAGCTCATTGCCCCCGACAGTGCTTCCATCTCCTTGAAGCAAGTTGAATTCATTTGGCAAGGAAACTTGATTTGGAATAGACACCTCAACTTGAACCGGGTCCAAAGAGCAAAACCTTATTGTTTCTCTTCTTGTTGAGATTGGCAATTCACCAACTGCTATCGTTACCATGTTAGCAGTCGCCTCCTCCTCATCAAAAGTGATGACAGAATTCCTCTGAAGCTCCATAATTTTATCCTTTAAGACGAAGCACTACCCGATTGGATGACTAATTAGTCTATGATACTTGCAGTAATTTGGATCCTCTAGGCGCTTCATCTCTAGCAATTGGATGATTTTAGCTTTAAGTAGTTCATCCAACATATCTGAAACATTAGAATCGAAAAAGGGATAACTCTTTTTCTACCTCTCCTTCAACGTAACCTTCTTTCTTTCTACAAGCTGAAGAGGAGTGGCCTTTGTATGCTGCTTGCTTTCAAGCTTAGGCTGCAACTTGATTGGCTTAGTTGTTACAGCCATAGATTGCTTACCTTCTGACTTAACAGATGGTTTAGTGAATTTTTGTGCCTCTGGCGTATCTTTCCCCTTTCTTGGCTCTTGAACTGGGAAATTTTGATTTCTATGATAAAAAATGCTAAGTTCCATGTCATGTGCCTAGGTAGCCAACTCTTCAAAAGAATGAGGCTTGATCCCTTGCAAGATGTAGCACAAGCCCCAATGCATACCCTTGATGCACATATCAATTGTTGAAGATTCAGAAAGTCGATCTTTGCAATTCAAACTGAGACTTATCCATCTTTCAATGTAGTCAATCATAGATTCCTCCTTCCACTGACAAGTAGCTGTAAGCTCAATCATGCTAACTATACGTTTGGTGTTGTAAAAGCGATTGAGGAACACCCGCTCCAATTGTTCCCATCTATCAATGGAACCCAGCTTGAGATCCACATACCAATCAAAGGTGTTTCCCTTTAGGGACCGAACGAATTGCTTGACGAGCAGATCACCGTCGGTGCCAACATTGTTGCAAGTTTCCACAAAGTGGGCTACATGCTGTCTTGGATTTCCCTTTCCATTAAATTGTTGAAACTTGGGAGGTTGGTAATTTGATGGCATCCTTATCATGTCAATCCTCAAAGTGTACGACTTCAAGTAGGTGTATGAAGGCTACATCGTAGTCTCCAATTGATCTTTCAAGTCTTCTTTAATCAGCTCCTTTAGTTGAATAGTCGAGATTGAGCCGTCAGCAGCAAGTTTGGCATCCTTTTCTGCGGTCTCCCTTGATTGCATCTCTTTTGGTGGTGGGATAAACCCCTTTGATGCAGACTCATCCTTTTCAAACATCTTACTCTTTCCAGTCACGCTATCCAACCTATTCATGAGATCAGCAATTTGGTTGTCTTTCTCTTGAAGAGCATGATTGAGAGCTTCTAGTTGCAACTTTAGAGCATCCAGTTCTTCTGTTGATGTAGTTCTAGTCATCATAACAGACATGACATCAGAAGAGTTTGCTGCTAAAGCAGTCAACTACTTTTGGGAAGTGCCTTTCTCAGCCAACTCCACCCAAATTGGTGAGGCAACAACAGTTTGTTGAGGAAGAGGAGTCGTATTAGCATAAATTTCTACTACAGAATTCACCTTGGTATTTGCATCAGGACTCAAATCAACAGTGGATCCGGCATTGAGAAGATTTGAAGCACCAGTTTGTGCAGCCTTTGAAGTGACAGTGATCTTTCTTGGTGCCATCAAATCTTTCAGCTGATTTGTTAAAACTCTAAGACTTGCAAAGTGAAGAGATGAGAGGTAGAGATGTCCCACTGGGTGTGCCAGAAATCTGTAAGCATAAAATTTGTTCTTGGAATTTAAGAAACAAAAATACAAAATACAAATATAATTTGTAAAGAGCGAAAACAATCTCTAGTGTGAAATCTCCTATTACAATGAAGATTATCCTCTGATTCTTCTCTTTGTCGGAAGCATGATTCGAGGGTCGAGGGACTTGATCTTGAACATGATTCAATAGCCAAAAGACTTGATGTTGAATTGATGCAAAATTAGTGTTTGACGATTCAAGGGTCGTGGAGACTTGATCTTGAATTGACGTAGAACTTTGATTTTTTAGACTTGGAAGAGAACTTTTATAGTCTTGAATTCGATAGAGCTTTGAGGCTTCTTTTCTGTCTTTTTCTCTATGAGTCTCTTTGTGTGTCTATCCCTATGTGAAGAGAGGCCTCCTATTTATAGAGATTTGGGGGGGGGGGGGGGGGTCCCCTTTGCCAAGTATGTAATTTGATTGGTCCACCTGGCAAACTCCCATTGGCTACTGTGCATCACCTAACTTATGTAGACGCCTGACTTATTAGCCAAGATGTAATTTAATTGGTCCGCTTGGCTAATTTTTATTGGACTTTACTACATTATTTATTTATACAGTAAATAATATTTATCCAATAATTTTATTTTAATAACCATTTAAATATTTTGATCAGTTATTAAAATAAATTATTTAATTTAACTAACCAATAATTTAATTGGCTAATTAAATTATTAAATTATTAAATTATTAATTAAATTAACTTAAATAAAATTTAAGTGTCTACAACAACAATTATAAAGTCTTAGTTTTTCTATCTGTGTTTGTTGTTATTTAATTTATTAATCTGAAATTACATTTGTTGTGATTTTTTTAAATTATTTCTATGTCCTTTTTTTTCTATGGCCAGTTTCCTTTGGTCTGCTTTGTTGGTTTTGTTCTTCTGCACTTGAGGTTTCTTAACCTAATCTTTTTTAAAACCTAGCTGAATATATTAACTAATTATCAAATATTTTTTTAAATAAAATATACAATAGCATAGATTTCTTTAAAAATAGAATTAGCACAATTTTTTTCTAAACCTAGCTGTATATATTAACTAAATATGAAATAGTTTTTAAAAAAAAAACGTACAGTAGCAGATATTTCTTTAAAAAAATAATCAGCACAGTTTATTTATCTTAGCAATAAAACATACAGTAGCAAATAATTTCTGTGATTTTTTAAATTATTTCTGTGTTTTTAAAATTATTTCTAAACATACAGTACCTAGATACCTAACTCGGAACCATTATTATTTTCTTCTTGATTGCATTGTTGATTGGACAATATTTTATGATTGACAGATTGTAGATTTTGTGATTAACAGAAATCAGAATATTATATAATGAGATGGAGGATTAACCGACAATCATAGATATCACAAACTTAGCCTCGCCAGATGTTAGTCATCTCTTGAGAGTTACAGGCGCCAAAGCCAAGCATAGAATTGAAACTCTTTAGACAAGAAAACTTTTTCTCCTCACAGAAGCAAGAGTGACAAAATACTTGGCCGAGATTTCTCCACATTAGCCTTTGCTCAGCATTAAGCCTCTTTCCTCCACTTTACTTCTGGAAATTAAGATAACCATTTTTAAAAAGTAATCAAGTGTTTGCCAAAAGAAATTATTGATTTTGAACCAATGGGCAACCTTAAGATTATAAACTCTACCATCTATGTTCCTTGATGCAACAAAAATTTAGTTTCCTCATTCAGCATTGTACTATAAAGACCAAAAAAAGTTTTCAGGATCATGTCCTCACAATAGATGAGGTACTACACAAGCCTTAGAACCACAAGCTATACCCATGAGTTACTGCCTCTCAAGTCTGAACATATTTAACTTATCACCACTTGGATCTTCCGTGTTATCATTAAGTATTTTCAACTTATCACTAATACTTAATCCACCTTAGAAAAGAAAGTATACAATCCTATCCTTGGTATAACCATTAGCACAAAATAGACATTTAAATTATTGCTAAGATTTTTTAAATTATTTCTATATTTTTAAAATTATTTCTACGACAAGTTTTCTTTGGGTTGCTTTGTTGGTTTTGTGCTTCTACATTTGAGGTTGCATTCTTGGCTGCTCTGTGTTGGGATTTTATGTTTTGAATGTTTGGGGTCCCAACTAATTTTTTTTTAAACATAGCTAGATATATTAATTGATTATGAAATAGTTTTTTCTAAATAAACATACAGTAGCAGAGATTTCTTTAAAAAAGGAATTAGCATAGTTTATTTATCTTACTGGACTACTGATGCTAAAAGATAGATTGTGGGTGCATTGATACGATGTCAACAACATTTGTTGTATCTCCTACATCATGCATTCTGTTCTCTGTAAAAAAAATGACATTTCTGGGAGATATTCTTAAAAAAGAATTACGTATTGCATGGAAAAAAGGTGGTGCATGGATATGTGAAAAGTTGATTTTTATACAAATAGATTGGATAAATGACTTGGTAATTTATTATATGTGGCTATTTTCCTTGAAAAGAAAACAAGATTTAGTGCTAACATCTGTCTTGCTATTACAAACTCTTGATTGTGTGTATATTTAGCTCTCTTTTTCTTGGCATGTACTTTTGTTGGGAGAAGTTGTATTTTTTTTCTTTTGAATTCTTTTGACATCAAATCTTTTGCTATTTGATTCTCTACATGTCTGCTGTAAATTAAGACTTGAATAAAAGTAAACCTGTATAATCTCTTTGAGAATATGCACTTTTGTCATTGCAGCAGTGACAGCTCATGCTTATAGCTTAGACATAATTCAATGTTTCATTAATCATGTATCTGTTCCATACATCCTCATGTGTGTGGACTAATGTTTTTATTCCCATCAATATTTTTTTCTAATAGATCATTTTGATTTCAAGGAGATCATATCCATGCAACGATTGGTAAAAATAATATTCGGTTATTCAAATCAAAGATACGTGAGCTTGGATTATATTTCATGAAGAACTTTGTAATCGCACCAAACAATTTGAATTTGAAAACCACTAAACACAAAATCAAGCTTACATTCACCCAAAGGACAAATGTTACCGAAACAAGTGATGCAAATTTCAAATTGAATATTTTTTATTTGTGTCCTTATGATCAACTGATTAATCCCGTTGATGTTGATGAGAATGAACTATTCGGTAATACTTTCATTATCCTCATTTAGGAAGCTCAATATTGCATTTTGTTTGTCGTAGTATTTCATTTTTTTTAAATGGTACAGATCTCATTGGAGAGGTTGGCAGTCGCAGTGACGCTCAAGAGCGGAAGGTGGATAACAAAACTAGCATTTTTATGAATTTGAAACTACAAGATTCTGAGTAAGTTTTGAGCAATGATTTAAATTAACTAATTATAGCATCACATTTATATTGCCGTCATTTTTCGCATGCAGTAAAAATAAAATTTTTGCTACTTTTTGGTGAGAATTTGTAAACCAAATTTTGGCACACTTAGATGGAGATACTGAACAGCCTCTTGTAGTTGTTATGCAATTGATACGAGCGCGAAAATTTCAAGGTATTTAAAATGTTTTTTTTGTACCTTTAATAGACTATGTTGTTCTTATATGATTTTTCTACAATAATTTTTTACTTATGATTATTTGATTCTGTTGGAAATAAAGTTTATATAGGAATGCACAAATTAACAATAAAATATCAAAACCTAAAACAAACTAGAATACACAAGTTAACTCTTAATCTTAATTTTTCTAACACATTCAATTAAATTATTGCAGACAAGTATACCGTACATAATACTTGCATGCTTCGAAGCTTTAAATCAATCCTGATCTTCCACAAGCTATTGATTTTAAGTCTAGGTATATTATACACACAAATACTATATTTTTAAAAATGAATGCATCTTTATACTTATGTTTGCTATTAAATTTTTGAAATGCAGAATGCTTTGTGTGTCTAAAAAACTAACTCTAAGAGAATTAGTCAAATTTCCTCTCAATCTAGCTATTCTATTACCGATGAGTTAGCTTCTGGAATCAAAACTATTGGAGAATTTGTTCAATGAATTAATGTGAGTAATATATTTTTGAGGATTTATAATATGTATTCATTCACAATACAGATATTATGAATCTATAATTTCTATTTACGAGAAGGAAGCTTTTGGATTGTTGCAACTATTGTTGATTGAGAACTTAATAAAGGATGGTCATATTTGGGGTGTAAGAAGTGCCCAAAAAAAGGTGGATAAAGTAGGAAACAAATTTTATCGCACTAAATGCAATAGACTGGATTATTCTGCTATTTATCGGTATTGAAGTTAAATTTAAAGTGAATTGTCATTTAACTTTGTTGTGAATAGTTATTGAAAAATACTTATATTTATAGTTTTAATGTATAAATTGAACCCAGATACAAACTTCAAGTGCGTGTCATGGATGGTACTGAATTTATTTCTTTATTGTTTCAGGATCGTGAAGCCATGCAATTAATAGGAAAATTAGCGAATGATTTAAAGGAAGGATTGGATAAGGTATTTTTGTAACACCTCGATTCTAGGAAAATGTTATAATGGGTTATAATGTAATTTTATTATCTATGTATTTGAATATTTAAATTCTTTGAGGTATAAAATTTATAATGGTTAATTACCAATGAATGAATAAATATAGGTTAAATTATAATATATGTTATGGGATTTTATATAAATGAGTGAAAATGAATAATGATAAAGGGAATAATAATAATAATAATAATAATAACCGGTGGCAGTTTCACAGGCCAATTTTCTGGTGGTTCTTTCACAGACCACAACCGGTGGCGGTTTCACAAGCCAATTTTCTGGTGGTGCTTTCACAGATCACAATTATGTGATTCAGTTATTCTGTTATTCCGAAATCTTATCTGCTTCATTTTCTCCTAAGTGTATCCGAGCCCCATATATAAGAATTTATTTTTAAGAAAATTTAGATAATAAGTTTTGTTATATGATATGAGTTGTTATATGTTTTTAAATTAAAGAGATATATTATATTGGTCGTTAGTG
>CANUEX010022974.1:0-46856 GCA_948099535.1 Jatropha multifida | reverse complement strand
TTAAAGATAAGCTTAAATAAGCTTAGAAAGCTCTATTCTTTGGCTTTCTATTTGCCTTTGGAGGATGGTTCTCCAACCTCTTCAAAGTAGCAAAAATACCCATTAAAATCAAGAAATGATTAAAGATGAAGATGGAGCATGATTTAAAGCATAATCTAACATAAAAATACTATGAATTCCTTAATTAAATCCTTAGAACCAAAAATCACAACTTGATTTACAGAGATCCTCCAAAATCCTTGATTAAAGTCACCAAATATCACTCTTTATGCTTAATTCTCCAAGTTTAATCAATTAATCAAGGTTTATTTAAGTGGTTTAGTGAGGTTTAGAGGTAGAGAAAATAAACGAAAATGAAGGAAAGGGAGAGAAAGAAAGTGGCATTGGAAAACATGGAGAAGAAGAAGAAGAATTGGTGTAGGATAAGTGTTGTTGACCAAGTGAACAAAATTAATGTTGCTAATTCTCCACATGTTGACAAGTATATGGCTTGGATCAAGTCAAGGTATTCTAATCCAAAGGCTCTAAATATTCATCAAATATTTCTCCTTTAATTATTATTTAACTCCACCAATTAATTAATTTAACTTCATAAAAATAATTCCTCAATTTTTCTTAATACACTACACTAGAAAACACTATTCATTAAATACTTAAATTCTCCAAAAATATTTATGAAATATTTTTCACTCACTTAAATCATATAAACATACTCCAAAAATATTAAATAAAATATTAAGCATCCATAGTAATTGTTCTGGACCAAAATAATAAAAGCTTCAGACCAATGTTACTATTCATAGACCGATAATTTACTATTCACCAATAATTTATTACTTACTTTATCATGAAGATTTATATCTTAACTTTAATTAATTAAAACCAATCACATAAAATCTAATTAACTCCACAAATATTAATTATGCTTAATATCATCATTGAGTCCAAATAAAATATTATTTATCTCTCTGGTGATACCATTCATGACCCCTTCAAATAATACCATTTTAAGATCAGAAATTTTGGAGCATTACAACCGTAGCTTATATTGGAGGAAGAATCGACTTCCTTGGTTGATAACACACTGTGGAGTTGTGTTCAGGCCGTGTCACGAGGGTATAATCACTAATTCAGACTTTGTCAATTAAGCTCAGTCCATCCGACACCTTATCAACTGTTAAGCCCAATTCAGTCGGCACTATGCATGCTTTAAGCCTTGTCCAGCCAATAAAACACAAAATCAATTTTCAAAACTAAGCTTGGAATCAGCCGACAAACTAGTAAGCCCACTCTAAGAGTGGCACCTTCAAAACCCTACCACCCTAATTTGTGGTAGAATTTCGTGCGCCTTGATCCTCATACAAACGAGGTATGAAGGCACACCGATGGATTCAACCTAGGTAGTGGGCCCCTAACCAAACTGACTGGTCAGGACTTAGGGGAATGTGCTGCACGATCTAAAACTCCTCGATAATGAGGCTAGAGTCAGGCTCCCCTCTGAAATACACACCCTTTTTATATGGTTCCTTTTAATGCACTGTATTTCTGATATTGACATGCATTATGAGTATGCCTATGCATCGATAAATTGACATTCATGCAAAACAGTGCTTTTGATTTTTAATTTGAACCCAAATTGTTGATCCACACAATGAAATCGAAAACCTAGTCCCCGAACTCAATAATTCAAGGCTAGTGCATTTTAGCCATTGTGGTATACAAAAGGAGTCAATCACAGAGTGTTTATCTTATATTTTCTCAAAAAATACAAACAAAGTAAGGTAGCGACTCTCACACACCGCATAAGCGCTCCAAAGGGCTAACTAATCATCACTTAAGCGCTAAACAGAACCTTAAAACTGGTAAAATTGATAATTAGATCAAACTAATTGGACAACCTAGCTGCATATAGGGTTAACACTTAAAAAACGAATTGGGAAATGACCATGGCAAGGTTCAGACTAGTCTCAGACATTTTCCAATTTCTTCCGTGATGAACCGATCAATGGTACCATCCAGTTTGACTCCGTCCTTCGGATCTTTCCCACGGCGCCTAAAAGGGGGCTCACAATTATAAGACAAAAGGACACACTAGGGAGATTTATTTCAAGTTGATAGGTTATCTATATTGGTGGTTTAAGTTGAAATAGAAGAAAATGCAGCCATAGTCTCAATCTCGGGCACATTTGGTGAAGAACATGGAAGAAACACCATTATAGATGAAAGGTGAAGCTGCTCAAGTGACTAGCGTGGACTAGGAAGATGATTTCACCAAGATCGTAGCTTAACTCAAAGCTATAAAATGGAAACAGCAGCAAGTGCCATTGGACAATAACTTCTAAGCCAACAATTGTTCTTTTCCAAGTATTATATCCTCTAAAAATCCTATTTTGCCTCAAAAGATGAAAATATGAGAATGGATCATTGACACATGATGTATTGACCACATGACATATGACTTAAATGTTACCTGATAGAACCTTTAGAATGGTGCACCAATTAGGGACAGTAAGATTGAACAATAGGATCTTACTAACTAATGTACTATTTGCCTACTTTTAAATGTTATCTCATATCAGTAACCTCAATCACTAAAACATGCCAAATGGCTATCATTTCTTTACCAAGTTGTTCTCTATTACAGGATTTGCAGAGTAACAAACTAATTGCCATTGGTCGATTGAAAGATGGGCTCTAGATGATCATTCTTTTTTTGCATAATGAACATGGTCAATGTTATTCTAGTACTATGAATAATAACCAGAGTAAGGAAATGTTTAAACTTTGGCACTCTAGATTGGGCCATATATCTTATCATAGATTGAAGGGTATTGGCATGATTGATGACATATACCTGAAAATTTTTGTTTGTTCTATTTACCCCATGACTAAGCAAACTACGATACTTTTCCCTATTAGCACCAACAAGACTAACCAAATTTTCCAATTGATTCATGTAGACTTGTGGGGACCTTACTATGTCCAATCTATAATAGGTGCTAGGTATATGGTTACCATAATTGAGCATAACAAACAACAAGTTTTTAGAACTCTAAAACACTATCTCCAGCTTGTTGAAACATAGTATGATGAAAAAGTGAAAATTTTGAGGTTTGATAATGGAATTGAGTTCCCGAATGCTCAATGTGAAGCTTTGCTTAGCAACAAGAGCATAGTGCATCAAAGATCTTACATTTATACCCACCAACAAAACAGGACAACTGAGAGAAAATATAAAAGCTTATTACAAATTGCCAAATCTTTATGTTACAAAGTGGTTTTCCTAAGTCATTTTGGTTTGAATGTTTACCAGCTACCACCCATGTCATAAATAACCTGCCCTTAGTTGTGTTAAGTTGAAAATCCTCCTTTGAGATATTAACTAAAAGAACCCTAGACTTGTCATACCTAAGAAACATTGGATGCCTTTGTTTTGCAAAAAAGACAAGTCCCCATAAAACCAAGTTTAAACCTAGAGCATCACTTGCAATCCTTGTTGGGTATGCTCCTAACCAAAAGGCATACAAGTTATTCAATATTGAAACCAGAACCTTATTCACCTCTAGAGACACTGTTTTTCATAAAAATTACTTCCCCTTTAGAAATAAAAAATAAATTTTCTCAAACAAGCCTGCCTACCAACATTTTTGGACATTTCTATAGAAAATTCTAATCATGCACCTATTCCCAATCCTAGTTCACCTCATCACACAAATTTACCCCAACCATCCATTACATTTGATTATAGCCCCATAATTCAAATGAGAGAACCTGCACCTGATAACACCTTAACATAGACCATAACAGATAATACTACTCAAATTTTAGAACTCCCCAACCCTCCAAACCATGATATATCATTATCACCTGCAAATAGTAGTGAAATTACACAACCTGAGTTAAGGAGAAGCACTAGAGTTAAGGTAAAACCTTCTTGGATGCAAGACTTTATAGGAACTGTTACTTCTAATGGCATATTAGATGTTACTCAATAACCTTTATCAGGTAACATTTATTTTCCTTACTCTTTTAATTCAATTGATTCCCTTATTTTTCATCCCTTATAGAGTTCATTCATATCCAATATGTCTAAAGTCCCAGAACTTGCCTCCTATAATAATGCTAAATCTAATTTCAATTGGATACATGCTATACAACTAGAAATTGATGCCTTGGAAAACAATAATACATGGGTCCTTACTGATTTATCTAAGGTAAGAAAGCAGTAGGATCAAAGTGGATATATAGACTAAAATATAAACTAGATGGGTTTGTTGATAGATACAAAGCCCGTTTGGTCGCTAAAGGTTATACTTAGCTATTAGGACTAGAATACAACGACATTTTTTCACCTGTTGCTAAGTTGGTGACAGTAAGGTTGTTCCTAGCTATTGGTGACAATAAGGTTATTCCTAGCTATTGCCACTTCAAAAGGCTGGCCCATTCACCAACTAAACATAAATAATGCATATTGGCATGGAACGGAACCTTAGAAGAAGACATATATATGATACCACCGACAAGATACCATAAAGCAAAACTAGGACAAGTTTGCAAGTTATGAAAGTCCCTATATGGTTTAAAACAAGCGGGTAGACAATGGAATAGGGAATTCACTAAGCATTTAACAGAATATGAGTTTGTACAGTCTTCATATGACCATTATTTATTCACCATTTGTTCTAATTCCAACTTTATAGCACTATTGGTATACTTTGATGATATTTTACTCACTGGTTTTGATGAATCCTTACTAGTTAGTATTAAGCATTTTTTGAATACAAATTCACAATTAAAGACCTTGAATATGCAACATTCTTCTTAAGATTAGAGATTGTTAGGTCAACTGCTAGCTTGTGTATTACTAAAAAAAATACATTATTGACCTATTACAACAGATGGGAATCTCAGATGCCAAACTAGTATATACACCTTCCATCTAAGGTCTCAAACTCACTTTAGAAGATGGTGAACCATTGAAAGAACCTGAACAACATAGAAGTTTAGTAGGTAGCTTGCTTTACACAGGCTTTATTAGACCGGATGTGCCCTTTCATGTACACCAATTAATCCAATTTATGCAACATCCCACCTCCACTACTCGAAAGCAGCATTACATGTCCTAAACTACCTAAAAACCATCCCTAACACAGGACTATTCTTCCCTGCATCCAACTCCTATACCTTGAAAGCATTTTGTGATGTTAATTGGGCATCCTGCCTCACCACTAGGAGATCTTTACCTGGATATTGTATATTTTTAGGTGATACCCTCATTTCATGGAAATCTAAAAAGCAGAACACAGTTAGTAAATCCACTGCAAAGCTGAGTACAGGGCCATAGTTGTGACTGTTTGTGAATTAAAGTGGATCTCATACATTTTCAGAGATTTCCAAATACCATTATAATTTACCCATCACATTATCTTATGACAACCAAATGGCTCTCCATACAGCCGCAAACCTGGCCTTCCATGAGAGGACAAAGCACATTGACATTAACTGCCATATGGTGAGAGATTAACATTAAGTAAGGTTAAAAATGATTCAAAATTTTAATTTAATTTAGCAATTATTCAAAATTTTTTATGATTAGATATGCACCTTCTAATTTAGGCTACGGAACATTAAGTAATATTTACTAAAATGATTTATAGCTTTACATTATAAATTTTACTTGTAAGGTTAAAAATTCAAAATATTGAGTTGTCATGGTTGGCCTTTACTTCAAAAGCCTAATCCAATAGGGCCGGAGGACTTTGTTTGCTCCAACTTGGCGGATTGAAGGGTTTTACTTGAATATCATTTTTAACATGAAGATGTGACAAAAGAAAACTGTAATTAGAGTTAACTATTAAGTTTAAAAGATGCTAAAATGAATTAGGACAACCCAGTGAAAGTTTTAGGCTAACGGCAGCTAGCCGTTGATGAAATGCTTAAGGTTAAAATGAGTTAGTGTTGTGTCTTCTCGTTTTTATTTTGTGTGCAATGTGCAACACAGTTATCACAAAGAGACAATACAACATAATGCTCCTATAGATTCTCTTCCTTTGCCTTGGGAATTGTACTTGTCAAATTCTCATATTTTGCTATGTCATTAATTTATTTTTCATCTTATTGCTTAGCTAAGACTTAATCTACATTTATGAAATTACAAAATTTAGAGAGAATTACCATTTAGCCCCTCGATTATCGTCAAATACACTATTTCATCTTCGTTTTTTCTAAAATATATAATTACATCTTTAACTTTTGGAACTGTTCAACTTTTTAGTCCTTCTATTAATTTTTAAAGTTTTTGTCCTTAATTGGTATTAAAAAGATAAAAATACCCTTATATATTTATTTTATTTCTCTCCAGCCACAAATAAATAACTCCCATATATAGCTCCATCTATATTTTAAGTGCAGCGCACCATATATACAACATATTCAATAAAGGAAAAATAAGATCTAAAATAATAATCAATCTTCAAAGGGAAGCACAATATATATATATATATATGCAAGTTATTCTTTATAGGTATTTTTTTGTTGAAATAAACTAAAATTATATTAACCAAGAAGAGCAAAATAATTAGAGATGATGAATATAAAAATAAGTTGTGACAATTATCAAACTTCTCGTGCATATGGTTTTCTATTATCGCAAAATTAGTGTAGGGATTCAAGATAAGAAAATTCACCAACAAATAGACTCCTAATATCAGTAGTATAATGATTATCATAATCATCAACTAATATTGCATATACTCTATCATAATCCTGTTTGAAATTGAGAAAGTAAAAGAAAAATATTAGAAATTTTTAATAAATTCTCACTGAAATTAACAAATCAAGCAACACAATGACTTAACTTAAAAATTTCTCAAACCCCATGGATGAGAGTGAGGAATCTATTTTAGAATTGACATGCACCGAAACAAATTTCAATTAAATTTTGAAAATAGAAAATTCATTTTAAAGATTTATTAAATTTTACCCTAAAATTTCAAGTAACCCATTTACGGTCTCCATCTAAAGAAATCAGTCTAAGAATTTGCCATTATTGAAGGTAAATTCGAAATCTCTATTGAAAGCTGAAGTCTAGCAAGAATAAATTGATTTCATCTAAATTTTAGGGTTGAAGTAATTGAATATTGGGCAGAGATAAAGGTAAAAACTAAGGAAGATGAAGTTGGGAGAGTACATGACAAGATGATGTTAGGAGACGAAAAAGTGAAACTGAGGAGGTGAGCAAAGAAGGAGGAGGAAGTTGAAGAAAATGCATTCACATGTGAGAAAGGGTTAAAACCAGAGAGAATAGTGTATTTGATTATAAGCAAAGATTAAATAGTAAGTCTCCCTAAAATTTATGGAATTTAAATTTCATAAATTTTAAAAATTCATAAAATTTTACGTGTAAAGAGCATGTTAAAAGAGAACAAAATTGTTTAAAATCCATGATGATTAAAAAGGGATGGAATTCAAAAATTCTACCTCTTAAATTGGTTTTGAGGTAATTCTTTTATTTATTTTTGAATTTTTATTTCTTTAATGTGGTGAAATTAAGGTAATTGTATAATAATTAAGGAAATTACTTAATAGTTCCAATTTTAATAAAAAAAATTGTAATGGACTAATATTTATTTAGTGAAAATACTGAAAAAGAAATGAGTAAAATAAGAAAAGAATAATTAATTTAATATTCTAAATAACAAAATATGGGGGAAAAAGCTAAGATAAAATTGGAGTGGACAGAAGGTACAAATGTTTAAAAAATGGAGCGACTGCAACTTACACAGATGTTGATAGTTTAGTTCAGCCCGTGAACTTCTTGTAACAATCAAACATTGACTCCGCCTGCATTATTGAATAACCGAAAGCGCAATGGAAAATATTTATATTTACATTTTTATTTACTAATAGTTACTATCATCATTTTTTCTATAAAATGCATGCTTCTATTTATTTTTAATCTATTTCTTTTTCATAGTTCTTTGCCAAATATTAAAATGATATTCAAATAAAATCTTCTTGACAGGTGATTACAGATTTCCAACCTCAATCTTATAAATAAAAAATATACTTTACCTCTATTAATCAAATTATGCATTTATCTTTTTTTCCAAGCTTGTAATTCCCCTTACTATATCTAATGGTAGGATTGATGCTTTATCTGTAAAGCCAGTAAGTTAAAATATAAATTTTTATTAAATCAGAAATATTTCTAAATATATATAAAAAGAAAAATAAATATACAAAATAATTTTTAAAAATTTTGTATTTTTATTAGTTTATTATAAACCCACTTTAAACAAGCATAATCACTTCATAGCACTCTTTTCCAGACGTTACTGCATTTTTAGACGTTACTTTAAGTTTTTCCTCCTTTTTTTATTTTTTTATTGTTTTATTTTGCACAGACGCAGATTTTGTTGAAGGAGCCTCTGTAAACCCTTGAAACTAGTCATCCAATGACCAGAGCATTAAACGAAGCTTCAATGGCAAACCCATTTCACCATCCCTACCATCTTCTTTTGTTGATAATATTTTTTTCACTTGTTCACCATTCAAACCAGCTTCAATCTTTTCAATATCAGTCCCTTGTGCTTATCCAACAGCTTCTCAACTACCCATTATCCCTGACCAGCTTTAGCACCACAACAGACTTATGCAATATTGAACCAACTCCTTCTCTAACTCTGGTTTGCTACGAAGATAACATAACTCAGCTTCACATTATAGGAAAAAATGGTTTTCCTCCTTTGCCTCAAAATTTCTCCACTGAATCTTTCTTTTCCATTCTTTCTACTCTATCCAGCTTGAAAGTCCTGTCTCTTGTTTCTCTTGGGCTAGAGGGACCATTGCCTACAACTCTAACTTACTTATCTTCATTAGAAATACTTAATTTAAGTTCAAACCATTTTAGTGGTATTATTCCTGACCAAGTTTCATCTTTGAAGTGTCTCCAAACACTTATATTAGACCATAACAAGTTTAGTGGTGAAGTTCCTGCTTGGCTAAGTTCACTTCCTCTTCTAGCTGTTTTAAGTTTGAGCAACAATTCCTTCAATGGCTCTCTGCCTAATTCTCTGAGTAAAATGGAAAATCTTCGAATTTTATGTGTATCAAGGAATAATTTGTCTGGAGAAGTGCCTGACCTGCAAAACTTGACAAACCTTCAAGTTGTTGATTTACAAGGCAATTATTTTGGACCTCATTTTCCAATCTTCCATACCAGGATAGTGTCTGTTCTGTTAAGAAATAATAGGTTTCAATTAGGCATACCCAATGAACTATTAGCCTCTTGTTATCAACTTCAAAGACTTGACATTTCCTTGAATGGATTTGCAGGGCCATTTTCTCCATCATTATTCTCTCTGCCTTCTATAACTTACATAAATATTTCAAATAACAAATTCACAGGAATGCTTTCTGAAAACATGTCCTGTAATTCTGATATTGCCTATGTAGATATATCCTCAAATCTTTTGAATGGAGATTTGCCGAGTTGCCTTGAACCCAACAGCAAGAGCAAAGTCATTCTCTACTATAGCAATTGCTTGTCTAGCCAACACCAATATCAGCATCCTTCTAACTTTTGCCACAAAGAAGCACTAGCAGTGGAGCCTCTTGATGAGGATCAAGATCAGCATAACAGACCTAAACGTAAGGCAGTTGTTGGGGGAGCTATTGGAGCTATTGCAATTGTGGGTATGATTCTGTTGCTTATGAAGAGAGTATACATATGTAGCAAGAAGCATGGAGTGAAAAAACCTCAAGCAGGGGTAATTATGGAGAAATTATCATCATCAGTAAACACAGTGAAGTTGCTTTCTGATGCAAGTAAGTTCTATATTCTTGTTTTACTTTAAGATATGCAATTATCTCTAACAAGACCTTGTTTGAAAATAAATTTGTGGAATTTATTTAGAATTTCATGTTTTCTTTAATGTTCCATAGAAAGAAAACTTTTCATTTATTTTGCGGAATTCATTTAAAATTCATTCTTCCACGAAATTTAATTTAATTGTGTTTTATGTTCCAAACACGAAAAATATGGGAATTCAATTTTATGGAACTTGATATAACTGACCTCCATTATTTCAGGTCATATATCAGAAACAATGAAGTTAGGAGCCAGGCTTCCTGCTTATCGTACCTTTGCTTTGGAGGAGCTTAAGGAGGCTACAAATAACTTTGATGAATCAAATTTACTGTCTGATGCTTCACAAACTAAGGTATCTATTCAGAGCAATTCACAAATAATTAATTAAGGTGCTGTTCAGTTCATCTTAAAATTAGATTCCTATTCCAAGTTTATTTTGAAATAACCACATAAAATTCATAGATTGGAGCAAGTATTATTATGAATTTGTTGCTATACATTTTGTTTTTGTTCCTTTTTATCGTTCTTCCTAATTTTTCTAACTATAATGTCAGATTTATAGGGGAAGGCTTGGCGATGGAGCTGTGGTTATTATAAGAAGGTTGTCAGTGAAGAAAAAAAAGTGCCAGCAGCAAAGCATTACACACCAGATTGAGTTGATTTCAAAACTCAGACATAGTCATTTGGTCAGTTCTCTGGGCCACTGTTTGGATTGGTGCATGGATGATTCAACCATCTACCAAATATTCCTTATTCTCGAGTTTTTTTCCGATCAAACACTAAGAGACTACACATCTTCTGCAGGTAGTCTAATTCAATCGAGTCTTCCTTTTTCTTTTTTCTTTTTTTTGATTCATTAGGAGATCAAACGGACCGAAATAGCCCCTTAATTCATCAAATTGGTGAAAACTCTTGTAATCGAGAGGACTTGAACTTGAGCCCTCAAATCGAGTCTTCTTTCTTTTGTGTTTAAATACCATGTTCATGTTCAATTTGTTTGGCAGGACCTGGAGGGAAAAAGTTGAGTTGGAAACAAAGGATAGGAGCTGCTATTGGAATTACAAAGGGTATTCAATTCCTGCACACAGGACTTGTCCCTGCTGTATATTCTAATAATCTCAATATAACCGATGTTCTCTTGGATCATGATCTTCATGTTAAACTCAGTTGTCATAACCTGCCATTGTTAGCTGAAAGTAGACGATCGGTATGTGTAGCCCACAACAATCTGAATTTTCTTTTACCAATAGTTGACATTACTGCAGATCTGGGTTCAAATAGAGCAGAACAGAAATAAAATTTATTCATATAACCGACCACGACTAGTTTGGGATTAAGGTTTAGTTGTTATAATAATAAAATAATGGAAATAACTCAGCCTTTCAGCTTATGCTTTCTTTATAAACCTTTCAGGTGGGTACTTCAGTTTTTTCTCCAGGACCAAAACAGAACATTTTGACAAGGTGTGAATAGTATTTGGCACAGTAATGGAGTTCAACCAAAAAAAAAAAAAACCTAAGTTATATTATGGCTCACCAAGCATAGGCTAAGTTTCGCTGTATTCTCAATTTTGTCTGTGCAGGGAAAAAGACAATACTGGTGATAAGAAAGATGTGTATGACTTGGGAGTAATCCTAGTTGAGATGATTGTTGGAAGGCCAATCATGTCCCTTGATGAAGTAGCTGTGGTAAAAAATCTAGTAAGTGTTTATCTTTTCAAAGGAAAGAGAAATATTTCTGTCACCAACAATTTTGACAGCAAAACTGAAAGGCTATATATTATGTATATAAACAAAATGCAGTTACAAGTGAGCATGACAGTTGATGAAACAGCTAGAAGAATCATTGCCGATCCGTCGGTTGGGAAGGAATGCACAGATGAATCATTGAAGATAATGATGGAGATATGCATTAGATGTCTTGCAGAGAAACCATCTGATAGGCCATCAGTTGAGGATGTTCTTTGGAACTTGCAGTTTGCTGCTCAAGTATTTGAGGAAGTTTAGCAGTCTGTTTCTTCTTTCATGTGTAAACTTAAGGCTCAAGATAATGATATTTTTACAATCTTTTCTACTGCTACTTCTAACTATACCTTTCCAACAACTTTCACAATTACTTTCTTGCTTCTTGATTATCTAATGCTCATATCCAAACTAGATAACGCTAAAAGGCATCTGAATTAATGCCATTTTTAATTTTGATTTGACTACATTCCAAAACCAAAACTGAACGATAAATATAAAACCAGGCCACAACCTGCCCTGAATCGAGGAAGGTTCCAAACTGATTCTGGTTTTAATTTTTAGAACTGGCTATAACCATTTCGGAACCAGTCAGTTCTGATTAAAAAAAGAATGCTAAAAAGCTTGAAACACAGGCAGAAGCCACCATTAAACCAACTGGAACTTGCAATGTCCGAGCCAATCCCATTCTCGAGCGGAGAGGCGTGCAACCAACCAGCCCTAAATAGTAAATTAAACTATTTTATTATTATTATTATTATTATTTGAATTGAATTGGTTTGATTTAGTTAAGATTTGTATAAGCCTAAGTGGTAAAGTGGCGAAGCTAGAAATAGAGCCAATTGAAGCTGAAGCTTACAATTTGGTGTGAACCACTTCTATTTGGACCCTTTATCCGAGACTGCTTAATGCGGCTCAAGATTTAATCACAGTTAAAACTCCTCACTTCTAAGCTTACAATTTAATAGCCCTGAAAGCAACTCCATTTAGTTATGCAGTCAGTTAGTGCACTGCTAGTTAAACAGAATAAACAGAACCTCTGCAAAGAATTTAGAGGGAAGATAAAAAAGACTAGAAACTCCATATCCAAACTTTTCATGCCAAAATTCGTGTAACAATCTTATAAAAAAAAAAAATAAATGTGCAACCCATTTCTTTTGAAACCCCTAAACTGCTAATTTACACTCAGCAAAACTAAATTACAAACCAATGCATTATAATCACTATCCTTTGGATAGCAAACAACAAAAATCCGGCAACCCAGAGGGATACACTGTGAAGCCTAAAGAATATGATATTTTTACAAGAAGAAAAATTAAAAAAAAATGCACAAAGAACAAAATTAACATTGTCACCTCTGTGAAGGGTCCAAGATTGGGTTCATTTCTATTTCTACAACTCCATTTTCCCTTCTGTTACCAAACTTCTCAGCTTCTCTCATAATTTGAATATCACAAGGACTAAAGTATTCATGAAGTACTTTCACAATAAATCGAGGAAGGAGTGATGCCACAATTATAGCTAGCAAGCAACACCAGAACAATCTCGTCTTTGCAATTTCGAAGAAAGCCCTGTCAATACATTGCAGTTGGAAACATAAATGATTAGATATAACATTAAATATCAAAGAACTTATTAAGTTAAATGCACCAATAAATAGGAATTTCAAAAATGTCATTATGCAACTTATTGGGCCCAAGGATTATCTGATTGGCATACATTCTTGGCAACATGATGACTAGAGCATGATTTCTGATTCTCTTTGATCAGAAGTCTGGAGAAACAGTCACTCCTACTAGTACTAGCTGTTTAAGATCCAACTACTGTCAGAATAGCTTTGAGGGTGAAGAACAAGACATATATAAAGGTACTTGATCACATTTACTATCGACTATAGTTGACCATGACTTAAAAAGTTGGAGACTTGGAATTGGCTTTGATGAGACCACTCGTATCTTATGATTGGTATCACTCTATTTGAAGCAATATTAATTGGCATAGGTCATTGGTATATCTGTGCCCATGAGCAATAAAAAATTGCGGAGGCCTTTCTATTCTGTGCCTAAACCTTGTCATTGCATTCAAAAGTTTTAAGAATATGATATAAGGATGCTTCATGATGCAATATACATGTGGGAATAGGGACAAAAGTCACATAAAATCTGATACTCTGACAAAGAACAGGGCTTACCAGTATCCAACTAAAGTAGGCACAGCATCAATGACGAGAACACAAATGAAAGTTGCAACTATAGATCCCCAAACGACAGCATGAGTAATCCAAGTCCACCGAATTATATCCATAGCCAAGTGCAAATTAACCAAAATAACGACTGCAAGTGTCCAAAGATCTCCTATACTCGGTGCATCAATAGTACTGGCCCAATATGCTAAGAAAGGGACAAAAAAGATAACCACACTTTGCCACAAGGTGTCGATCATCGTTAGCCAGAACAATTTAGAGTTGTAGCTTTCTTGTCTGTGCCCGCCTCCATAAAGCTGAGGATACTTTAAAAGAGTCCTCCTACTGAGGTCCTTGTCAAGAATACCAACTATGATGGTAGGCAGGGCAGTATAAATTATAGAATATAACATGCTGCTCCACTCATTGATTGCAGTTGTCAAAGTGAAACCAGTAAAAAGCGTGTACCTGGAGAAAAATCCACGTTAATGAGTAGGTCATAATATAAGATCAACAGTCATGAGCTTTCAGCAATATTGAATAGCCATTCCATTTTCTGTAGTATAACTGCAAAAGAACTAATCCTAATTGACTAAACTGTAAATCTGCAGATATTTAAGTTGGCCCTTGTTTCATTCTGCAACCTGAATTTGAATGGTTTATTTTCTGACATATAAATGTTCATTATGTTCCTTTGGAAGAAGGAAAGGTGGAAGGGGTTCAGTCAGAAATTTAGCTACGTAAGGAAAGTGGACCGAAAAATATTACAAGTATTAATTCAATTAAAGAGAAATGAACACATATTTTTCCTTCCCTTCAACAATGATGAAGTATAGATTCAGTTGAAGAATTTATAGGAGTCCGCTAAGAACTTCAAATAAATTTTACCAGCTAAAATAGACGGTTCATTCACAGAACAATTATGCACATTATGAGGACATCTAAATATTAGACGTGTTATTACTCACCAAAATAAAACAAGAACAAACACTGCATTCCTGTAAAAATTATATAGTATCATGTAGCCCATCCGCTGGTAATTCCAATGTCCGTGGACCAATAAAAGTGGAACTAAGAACCTAAATTGCCCCATTGCAAAATCTGATGCCATTACAGCTTGCCGACCCTCTTTCCCACTGATGCCAACTCCCACATCAGCCATTTGGATCATTGAAACATCATTAGCACCTATTCACATTTAGAATTTTCTAATTTCAGCATATAATACCAACAAGAAAGTCAAGAAAGCAGTTACTATGCTTCACAAACTTTGCCAGCATAGGAATATAGATTTAAAGCAAAGCCAGAGAAATCACCATCGCCAATAGAAAGTGTCATGTCAGCAGTCCTATTCTTCACAAGGGCAACAATTCCAGCTTTCTGCAAGGGAGCCACCCGGCAACACAGTACCACTGAACAATTACTGGCTAATTGGAAGAGCTACAATGAAAAGGATAAGTAAGTT
Source organism: Jatropha multifida (assembly GCA_948099535.1). Classification (NCBI taxonomy): domain Eukaryota; kingdom Viridiplantae; phylum Streptophyta; class Magnoliopsida; order Malpighiales; family Euphorbiaceae; genus Jatropha; species Jatropha multifida. The sequence goes on along the minus strand of CANUEX010022974.1, from coordinate 31,596 downwards.
GCATTAGCCTACAAAAAAAATTGCTAAGAAACAGAGAGAAAAAGATGAGTCAATAAAGCCCTTACCTCTTCTTCAAGTTCACTGTCAAGTATATAAACGAGGCTGGTTCCATCAATAATCAAGGCAACTGGACTTACAGCACCTCCGGTGTTGTGTGTTGTGCCAGATACAGTGATGAGCTTCTTAGACATGAGCAAGGCATCTTGTAAACTCTTTCTACATGACTCCTTTGAGTTGCTATTGATTATAATCTGGGTCATTTTACCTGTCAGGAGCTTTGAAGAGTATCCAATTGATATGGCAGTTTCTTGCTTGTCCCCAGTTAAAACCCATACTTTAATCCCAGCTGTCCTAAGAGACTGTATGGCTTCTGGGACACCTTGTTGCAGTTTATCTTCAATGGCAGAAGCACCCAAGATGGTCAGACTCTTTTCCACAGTGCTAGCTACTTTGCGAAGCATAGCAGCTCGACCAATTAAAGATGTGCTAGCTGCCTCAAAGGAAGAATGCCACTGCTCAAATTCTGAATCACTCAATTCACGCATCCCAATGACAAGTGTTCTCAAACCAAGAGAAGAGAAACTGTGAAGATGGGCTTCAGTTGCACGAATAACACTCCTGTTCAAAGACCTATCTATCACATTAAACATGGTGGTGTCAGCACCTTTCACAAAGACTTTTACAGTACTGTCAGGGCAGCCCAATATAACAGACATCCTCTTCCGGTCACTGTCAAATTCATGCAAACCTAATACATTGAACCTGCACTTCCCATATGGGGAAATCCAACAAAACAAAGCAAGGAAATTCAAAATTAGGAAATATCTAAAGGAGGAAATAATCAATCATAATAAGTACTACAACTACAGCCACCATTATTCAATTTTAATATTGATATAATAATATGGTCTTATGATTAAGATAAAACAGAAAACATGATTACCCATATTCCACATGCAACTTCTAATCAGAAAACCAAAACTATTATCATGAAATGCAACATACATCTCTTGACTACCAATGTTCACCAAAAGCTGGAAGTAGCAGAAGACTTATGAATGGAATTTTCAATGAATAGTTTTTACATTTAAATGTTGCCTGAATTATCTCCTAATGCTAATCCCAGGATACCAACTATAACCATGAGATATACCATTCAGGCATCAGTTAGGTGGCAGCAGTAGTAGTGGTGGTCATAGCAGTGTTTTCTGTTTGTAGTGGTGGAAATACAAGGACAACAAAGAAGCTAAATTGAAAACATAAAGGATAGAAACATCAATTTCAGAGAGAGAGAGAGAGAGAGAGAGTGCACCTTTGCCTTTCTCCTTGAACATCAATAACTATATGACCTGAAGTTCGTTCTACAAGCATAAATCCATATGCGGCAGCAGCATAAGCCAATGCTTGTTCGTCCGGAGATTCACCTTGGTAATCCATCAACTTCACAGTAGGATCAGATGCATCATCAAAAACAATAGGCACAATTGTATTACATGCTGCCAATGCAAGGAAGAAATCATGAACATGTTTGGCTTCCTCTGTATCTTTTCCACTTCTTGCTAAATGCAGAAGCTGAGGATCAACTGTTACCTTCATCTTCGGCCTCAAAATCTTCCCATCCACTGATACAAAATAAAAAAAAATTCAGAAAATGATAGAAGTTAACTCTTGCAAAAACCAACTGGATAGTTTTACCTACAGAAGACTTTGCCAATTACAAAGTGTTAATACCTTGAACTGAGTGTCCAACTTGCTCATTTTGTGAGCTGGCTGTTCCACCACTGTAATCTACTCCCCATATGCTTGCACATTTAAATTCCATCTTGTTCTCAGTAAGGGTGCCAGTTTTGTCTGAGAATACATATTTGATTTGACCTAAATCTTCATTTATATTTAAAGCCCGGCATTGAAATCTTGAATTTGAGGTTTCATCGTACATTAGTGTATCTCGAATCATGAAGTAAGCCTGGCCAACCCGAACAAGCTCCATGGAGATATATAAAGAAATAGGGATCATAATCTGGAACACGATAACTGACATGAGGAATGTGAAAAATATCTCCAATCCCCACCCATAATATTTATAATCATCTTCCTCATCATTGAAGTCCTTTTTCCTATAGAAAGGCATGATATTCAACTCGTCCTTGTGGCGCTTCAACCAAACAGCAGCACAAACAGAGACAATAGTACACAAAGCAATAAGAAAAATTGAGAGGATAATAATTTCTTTATTCATGCGTGTCTCAAGTCGGCTCCTCTTTGAAGGAGCTCCTGAGCTATTAAGCATAACTTTGGTCTCACGGCCACAGTATACTGCCACACCAATTGCCCAAGCAGTATTCTTGAGCTCACAGCCTCGAAGAACAATATTTGCGGGCCCAAGCGATAGTCTTTTGCCATCCATTTCCATGTTTGCATGAAACCCATAAATATTCCTGTTGGGTTTCTCACATTTAATCAACCCACTGATCTTTTCCTTCTCAGGAATCTTTGAAAGGGTCTCTTGCTTTGCATATCGGGTTTTCAAGTTTGATTCTCCATCCAAGTTAATAGTCTGTACATACGCAACACCAGTTGGATCACTAGTTGAAAGCAGCACCATATCACAAGGAAGAGTTTCATTTGTGTTAATCTTGATTATCTCACCAACCTTGATATGTTTCGATTTCTTTTCTTGAAACTGATCATTCACCAAAACCCATGCCAATCTATTATTCTCAATTCTATCAGACCTATGTCTCCTCCAATCCTCATATGCATCCTTAACTGCCGTCACTAATAGAACAAAGGCAAGAGGCAAAATGGAAACTCCCCGGCCAAAAACTGCAAGCTGGGGAAGCTGATTGAGGATAGCAATAATAAGGAAATAAATATAAGCAACTCTATGAAATTGCTCAAACAAATTCCTAGGCAAAAAGGAAAGGAGTGAATATTTCCCAGTCCGAATAGAATTTCCAGCAAATTCAAACCTCTCATTCGTCTTTTCAGGATCATTTAAGTGTACCAACCTAGCGTCTTCATCGCTGATCTCTTTCAATGACGCACTAAACCCTTCTGAATCAGCTCTTCTGGACCCATACTTCACTGGTTTAGATCCTAAATCACTAAATGTAACCTCCCTAACTGAACTCCCACCAGAATTCTTTGAATAATTGGAAGAATTGCTTCTCCTGGAACCGGAATGTGAATATATTTCAATACTTGGAGACCTCTCAATTGGGTTTTTGGAATCCATCTTTGAAACCAAACCGGGATTACCAAACTAAATTCCTGATAGATCAAAGGAAACAGGTAAATCGTAGGCAAATTCTAGCTGGATATTACGAGTTCTTAGTCAAGGGATCAACAGAGGCCATGATCTAGAGATCAAACAGCTCTTCAACAACATAACTAATACAAAGCCAATCCGCGAAATACCCAGACAAATATTCCAATAGAAATTAGAAAAAAAATAATAAAAGAACAAACTTTCAAGAAGAATAGCAGCAAGTAAGACCAGATTCAAAAACGAAGTAAATCCAGAAACTAAAACGAGAGAGAAACAGAAAATGAGCCTTTGGTGCGAGCTCCTATATTAGAAAGAAACTGTCAGCGTCTAGTTGCATGTAAAACAAAGCAATCAAGAGAAGAAGAGACTGTAAATATATACAGATAAACAAACAAAGGAATTGTCTATAGAGACAGAGAGAGCTGCAAATAGTCTTTTACAGAGACTGGTTGATGAAGCTACGTGTTAAAGGGGAAGAACAGGAGAATTGTACAAAGTCAAAGGCAATGTAAGAGAGAAGAAGACGGAGTTTACAAGAAATCAGGAAGAGTCGTAATGGCTGGCGACAAGCACAAGCTTAAAGTTCCAAATGTAGAAAAAGCATATTACAAAAATTAGCCATAATTCAAAACCGAAAGGAAAAGACGGGACTTTTAAAAACCAAAACAGACGATAAAAAGAAAAGTCTTTGTTCTGCACCCAATAGAGAGTCTAATGTTTCAGAGTAACAAAATACAAAATAGGCTGAATCGAGTTTGGTTTAACTGATCGAACCGGTTCAGATTGATTTTCATTTTACTTGGTTCGATTTTATTTTATTTTCTTTGAGTATAACAGGTGTAATCCAATTTAATTATAAAAATCACTTGGGTTTTATTTTAATATGAAAAATTTTGATTTATATTGATTCAGATCGGTTCATTTAAAAAAAAAGCAACGAACCAACCGGTATAAAAAAGAGGATGGTTCTAGAAGGACTGCTGGCTACTAGAAGTAGATGGTGGCTTATTGGTCAATTAATTGATGTAAGTTATAAACGTGTCCAAGTATCAGATGGGTTGGAATTAATAAGATGTCTTAATTTGACTCATCTTTTCCGCTCTTTGAACAAATGCATGGAATCTTCTTTTTTTTTTTTATTCATTCATTTAAAATATTAAGCATCAATAATGGGTTTCTAATTCTAACTAATTGCAATGGCTACCCCTCCATTTAATTATATTTATATTTATGTCGTAAAATAACTCTATGTCTCAAAATATAAATCGTTTAAAGTTTTTACACAAAGATGCAGTAATTAATTCTCTTAGATTATAACAAACTCAAGAGTAATTTGATTAAATTATCATTTATTTTAAAACCAATAGTTACTTGTGAAAGTTTTTATTGTATCTAATCTAAATAAGGATAATATTGAAAAAATATCATTTATTACTTTTTAAAATATTCAAAACCACTTATTTTGTGAGATAAAATAATCACTCAAAAATGACTTATATTTTAAAACAGAATTAGTAAAAGGATAAGAAATAAAAAAGGAAAATACAAGACATGTGTTATAAAATAATATAGAACTAAAAATAAGAAAGAGAAAGGATAGAGGGTAAAATATGGTAGAATACGGGAGTCTATTTATTATTAATGAGAAGCCATATACATATAGTTATATAAGTGAAATTCTAATAGAGTCTTACATAAATCAAGAAGATAGAGTTCACAATAATTAAAAATACAGACTTTTAACCTATATAAAATATCCACTTATTTCATAACACTCCTATTGGATGCCCATTTTTTAAAGAATATGTTTCGTTAAAATCTTATTAAGAAAAAAATTCCTTGAAAAAAAAATCTTAATGAAGGAAAAGAGTACATTATTCTTTTATCAAATACGCGTTAAAATATAGCCTCATTAAGAATATTTACTAGGAAAACTTGGTGAGAAAAAAATCTTAGATAAAGAAAAAAAGAGTACAGTGTGCATTTACTTCCCCTTATGAAGATAAATCTTGAGATCTTTGAATTTGTGTAGTCTAATTTTGTGCTTCAATTCTTCAAAACTTGTGGTAGAAAACTTGTGATAGAAAACTTGTAGTAGAAATAAAAAGCATGTTGATAAGCACAACAATATCATAACTTAAGTGGTTGAATTTCAAGATTATTGTTAAACTCTCAAAATTTTGGAAGAGAATTATTGTGATTAACTTGACTTTAGGGCCGAATAGTCCGTATCAAATAAGAATTTGGAGTCCTCATTATTTACTATTTAGAGCTAATATGAGAGTCTTATTTATTTAATTAAAATATTTTATTATTATATATTAACAGTAGTCCCCTATTAGTTATTTAGTCATTTATATCCAAATATTATATTTTATTTTATGTATTTTTTATTTTTATTTTTTGTAATGATGACTGGCGGCGTTATTATTGCCTATTATAGAGCTCGATGTGCAAGTATGTTTGAGGTGACTCTTCACCTGCCTCACATGACTTATATAAGGGTCATTTTTGTTTCATTTATTACTCTTACTATTTCTTGATTTCCAAAACTTTTCTCTCTAGAATATCTTCCTCTCTCTAAAATACATTAATTTAGTAAGTTTTCTTCTCCTTTTTCTTTGTTTTTTGTTCATTTTTTTTTTGTTGGGGTTATGGGTTCCTCTAGCGACAAGGATGCTCAAATAATATCTGAGCACCTTGGCAACGAGCCTTATGAGGAGGTTGATTCAAGAGTGGATGAGGGGAAGGGGAGGAAAGAGAATGTTCAGATAGTTGACATCCCTTTTGACATAGATGAGGGCGAACTACTAGATATATATTACACTTACAATATCCCATTTGACTATAATTAATTTGCCCTTTTGAACATATACGGGTCAACTCTGATTTGGATAAGGACTCTATCATGTTGTATGAAGAGAGTTTTCGATATGGGTTTGGCTTCCACTTTTTGAGCCTTTAAAATCCTTTTTTAATGTGTATCAGATAACCTTAAGTCAGCTCCACCCTAACGGTTTGAGATTTCTCTGTGGCGTGATTGCATTGGCTAGGGAAGATGGAAACAATTTGAACGCTAGTGCAGCTCGAGAGCTATATCACTTTTCCCTTCATCTGAACGAAGATCACTGTTTTCTTCAGGCGAAAGCGAATTGCAATATTTTTACAAAGAAGTCAAAGATTTCCTCTTTGAAGAACTAAAAATCTAAGTATTTTATAGTGAGGTTTTCTAGAGGGTTCGGGATTTCGATCAATTAGACTACAGATCCTTAACATTTTCTATCTCCACTGCCTACTACTTATGATCGAGGGGTAGCAGATTTTATAAGGGCTAGGGGGCTCAAGTGTGTGGATTTGAGGAAGGTGATAGTTGAAGGTGCCTCAGGGGAGATGCCTCCTTTAGAACCAACTGTAGTGGCAGCCCCTACCGGACCAACTGCCGAGCCAGCTGTTGAAGCTACTGTTCCTTACCCTCTAACTGAGTCGCCTAGGAAAAGGGTAAGGGAGGCACTTGCCTCTACTTCTCATCAAAATCCAAGTTCAGCTCCTCCTCCTCCTCACAGTAAGGCTACTGATCTCCGATCCTATTTTGTCAACTGATATGGGGCAAACTGCAGTGCTCAAGGCGACAGTCCCAGTAGAGAGTTGGCTCGTGCCTGTCTATTTCCAACCGACGCTCGGTGCTTTGAACACATGGATGATCGAGCGACGACTGATTTTCTGAACCAATGCCGATAATGTTCAGTATGATCACCTATCTAGGTTGAAGTCTGATGTTACTAAGCTAGAAGTAAAAAAGAACCAAATGGAGATCACCTTAAAGGATGTTGCAAAGTCTATGCAACATCAAGAGGATCGCCATAAAGTTGAGACTGCAGCTCGGAATGCCGAGTTAGATGCTTTGAAGGAGGAGAACTAGTCTCTTGTTAATAAAAATAAGGAGATGGAGGCCAAGATAAATGAGCTAGAAAAAAGGTTGGGGGAGCTACAAGCCCTGGAGGATGAGGTTCGTGTTCTTAGGGAAAATGAGGCTTCCCAAGAAGAAGACTTGGCGAAGGCTTGCCTAAGCCTTAGGTCAAATGTTTTGACTAGGTTGCGAGAGAGGCAACCAGACGTTGATTGGGATTAGATGAATGAAATTTAACCAAAGGATGTTGAGGAGGAAGGAGATAAGGATGGCGATGGAGATCACCCTACTTCTTTCAGGGTTAGATCACTTGCTGCACCAGAGTAGGGTGACTAAATATTTGTATAGTGTTTTTATTTTCAACTTATTGTATTATTTTTACAAAGAAGTCAAAGATTTCCTCTTTAAAGAATTGGAAATCTAAGTATTTTATAGTGAGGTTTTCTGGAGGGTTCGAGATTCTGAACAATTGGTTTGCAGATCCTCAATGTTTTCTTCCTCCGTCACCTACTACTTATGATCGAGGGGTAGCAAATTTTATAAGGGCTAGGGGGCTTGGGTGTGTGGATTTGAGGAAGGTGATAGCCGAAGGTTCTCTTATCCGCTTGCCTAGTGGACCCCTTAGGCTGAACCCTTTTGATCATTGTATGTAATGTTTCTTAGGTGTTTTATCTAGGATTGTTAAAACTAACATTTGATTTTTTTTCTTCTGTTTCATGTAGATATGGCTTCTAAGAAGGGAAAAAGTTCAAAGATGTTCAGGATTGCCAGTGCCTTGAAAAGGCAAGTGTCAACTGGAGCTTTAGGGGAGGTGCCTCCTTCAGAACCTGTTGTAGTGGCAGTGCCTACCCAACCAACTGCCGAGCCAGCTGCTGAAGCTGTTGTTCCTTACCCTCTAGCTAAGTCACCTAGAAAATGGGCAAGGAGGCACCTGCCTCTACTTCTCATCAAAATCTAAGTTCAGCTCCTCCTCCTCCTCCTCCTCGCAGTAAGGCTACCGATCTCTGATCCTATTTCCTCAATAAATATGGGGTAGACTGTAGCGTTCAAGATGATGGCCTCAGTAGAGAGTTAGCTCATGCCTGTCTATTTTCAGCCGACGCTCGATGCTTCGAACATATGGATGATCGAGTGACGATTGATTTTCTAAACTAATGCTTATTTTAGGCAATAAATGCCAACAATTTTTAGTATGCTCGCCTATCTAGGTTAAAGTCTGATGTTACCGAGCTAGAAGTAAAAAAGAACAAAATGGAGATCGCCTTAAAGGATGTTGCAAAGTCTATGCAACATCAAGAGGATCGCCATAAAGCTGAGACTGCAGCTTGGAATGCTAAGTTAGATGCTTTGAAGGAGGAGAGCTAGTCTCTTGTTAATAAAAATAAGGAGATGGAGGCCAAGATAGATGAGCTAGAAAAAAGGTTGGGGGAGCTACAGGTCTTGGAGGATGAGGTTCATGTTCTTAGGGAAAATGAGGCTTCCCAAGAAGAAGATTTAGCCAAGGCTTGCCTAAGCCTTAGGTTAAATATTTTGAGTGGGTTGTGAGAGAGGAAACCAGACATTGATTGCGATTGGGTGAACGAAATTTACCCGGAGGATGTTGAGGAGGAAGGAGATGAGGATAGCGATGGAGATCGCAGTAATTCTTCCGGAGTTAGATCACCTGCTGCACCAAAGTAGGGTGACTAAATATTTATTTAGTGTTTTTATTTTCAACTTATTGTAGGAATTCTTTTGTACTTATGGATGTAAAAATTTCTTTGATTTAATGAAATGAGATTTTCTAATTTGCAATCTTCTTTATTTACTTAGCTTTTTTATTCACTTTTTTTATTATCTGAACGTGTCATTTGTTTAAAATGTTGGGCGATCTAAATATATTTATTAGGTACTGAATTACCAAATTAATGGCTTATTCATACCGGGCGATCTAAGTACATTTAGCAAATAATGACTTAACAATTAATGATTCATTCAAGCTGGCGATTTATAATACACACATAAGGGATTTTTGCCTTAATAGAAAATAACTTGACGAATAATAACTTATGAACTATGCTAGTTAAGTTTGAATAGCAAAGGCTGTGTACCTCAACATATTGATTCAATAGATCGAGCTGGTTAGTTTAGTTTGCCATTGAGCTGCTTCCATAGTGAGTGAGATGAATTGGTGAACTGTCCCATTGGATGGAGAAAATCGGACCGCTTAGGCCTCTAGCGAACTGTCCCATTGGATGGAGAAAATCGGGCCGCTTAGGCCTCTAGCGAACATGTCTCATTGAACGAAGAAAATTGGGCCGCTTAGGCCTCTGGCGAATCTGTCTCATTGGACGGAGAAAATTGGGTTACTTAGGCCTCTGGCGAACTTGTTCCATTGGACAGAGAAAATTAGGCCGCTTAGGCTTCTAGCGAACATGTCCCATTGGATGGAGAAAATCAGGCCGCTTAGGCCTCTAGCAAACTTGTCCCATTAGACGGAGAAAATTGAGTCGCTTAGACCTCTGACGAGTTTGTCCCATTGGATGGAGAAATCAGGTCGCATAGGCCTCTGGTGAATATGTCCCATTGGACAAAGAAAACTGGGCCACTTAGGCCTCTGACGAACCTGTAGCTGCACATGGAGAAACAATTTTTAAGTAAGATCCTTCAGGAAAAACCTGATGCATCTTTAAGTGTAAAATTTATTCCTAAAAATTAAGAAGCAAAAATACAAATTGTATTTATAAAGTAGTGGATACAATCTCTAGTGTGAAATCTTTCATTATAGTGAAAATTATCCTCTGATTCTTCTCTTTGTTGTGAGCATGATTCAAGGATTGAGGGACTTGATCTTGAACACGATTCAATGGCCGAATGAATTGATGTTGAATTGATATAGAATGAACTTTAGATGATTCAAAGGTTGAAGAGACTTGATCTTGAATTGACGTAGAACGAACTTTATTCTTTAGACTTGAGAGAGACCTTTTGTAGTCTTGAGTTCGACAGAGCTTTTAGGCTTCTTTTTTTGTCTCTTTTTTATATAAGTGCGTATGTGTCTATATCCCCTATATGTGAAGAGAGGCCTTCTAATTATAAAGATTTGAGGGAGTCCACTTGCCATGTATGTAATTTGATTAGTCCACTTGGCAAGCTCTCATTGGCTGCTACTGCATCACTTAACTTATGTAGACACTTGACTCATTAGCCAAGATTTAATTTAATTGGTCCCTTTGGCTAATTTTTATTGGACTTTACTGCATTATTTATTTATCCAATAATTTTATTTTAATAACCATTTAAATATTTTGATCGGTTATTAAAATAAATTATTTAATTTAACTAACCAATAATTTAATTGGCTAATTAAATAATTAAATTAACTTAAATAAAATTTAGGTGTCTACAGATGTTTCTTCGAGACTTGTTCATGAACTTATTAGAATGAGTTTCGAAAATTTGAAGAAGATAAATTTTTTTAATTTAACTCATGCCCCCTCTTTTTTAATAGCATGAATTTTTTTTTAACTTGAATTTTCAAGTTAAAATTTTTTCTGCAACTCCACTTTAATGGGCTAATTATTTTAAAATTTTTTCTGCAACTCCACTTTAATAGGCTAATTATTTTTTTTAGCCCAAATAGTGAAACTCTACAATTTTTTTTATAATTAGAATTTCTTTTTTTTTCTTGTCCTTCAAGAAATTAAATCCTTCATGATTTTGGGAGTTGAGAATTTAATTCTTTATCGAATTTGGAGTTGAAGATTTAAATACTTGTCGAATTTGGAGTTGAAAATCTAAATCCTTATCGAATTGGGCGTTAAAAATCTAAATTCTTGTCGAATTCAGAGTTGAAAATCTAAATCCTTGTTGAATTTGGAGTTGACAATTCTATATCAAAAGAACCTCAATCCCAAACTTTTTCCTTCACATTGAAATCTTCGAGCAATAAACATGGATTGCCTTCAATTTATACACCAGGTACGTCTTTCTCCCTTTCTATATTTTTTTTCTTTTTTTTTACTTGTCTTAATTAATTTTTTTTAATAAATCCTCTTTTGATTCTATTTTTAGAATATTCTTAATCAAATCAGTTTTATTGGCATCTCTAAACATAATTACAAGCTTGGACGATTTATATTTAATTGATGACCAATATAACTTGCAAATTTGATTTGGCTTGCACATGATTAATCACATGAACTCAACTTGATTTGATTTTTTTTTTAATTCATATGAATTGTTTTCGCCATGGACTTGTCATAATTGACTTTTTTAACAATTCCTTTTTTGATTCTTCATTTTTTTTAGCTAGTTAATTGCTTTTGAGATTTTATCAAAATGATTCGCATAATTGATCTTTCAGCTTAGTGAAAAATTCAATGTATGAAAATTTTGAGCGACAACAAAGAGGATTCAAATCCCGGAATAGTCTTCACCTTTCAAAGATCTGCAAATGAATATTTGGAGCCAATGTAACATGCCAAGTAGACCCTCCTCATCTTATGGATTGGACTATCCAATGTATATGTGAATTCCAACTTTCACATGAAGTAATTAAGCGTGTCCAATGCCGTTTGCTACAATTTCACTTCATTCACTTCAAACTCCATCAAATAATCTTTCACTTTTGAGGATTCGCATCCACAACAATGAAATTTCTTAGCATCCTTCTTTCAAATTCGCTGGTGAATTTTCATTTATCGAACACTATTGGGAATGACTTGAAGATGTGTTGGCAAGTAATAAGCAACTGCTTTTGAAAGCCAATGTGTATCATGCTTTGTTTGCATCACTCTTCACTTATGATCATTTCTCCCAATGTCATTCATCGTTTCTATAAACATTGGAGTGCTTCTCAAATACTCTTTTCCTCCTAGCTGGATAAGAGTCGATTTCTCTTTTGGATTTAAAGTTCATAGAAAGACTTCCAATATGGCTCATTTTATGATGAGATGATCCCTTCAGATGCAAACCTTACTGGAGTCGATGGAGGTGGAACTCCTTTCTTACCACGAAGCTGTAAATACTTATTCTATGCATACTATAAGAATGCCAAATGAGTTGATAACAGCTTTGAGTTGAATGTTCGCAACTGGGTAAACTTTTAGTTCCACAGTTCTGTTAGATATCCCGAGCCTCCTAAAAAAGACTACACTAAAAGAACTGTTCCTCCTAAGAAAAACTTCAATCCTTCACATGTTGATTGACAATAAATCACCGCGAGATGCGAACTGGCAAAAGCCTTTTGAATTTCTAAACATAGAAGATGATCTACGGAAAGAAGTTTACTTGAATGCTTTGGTTTCCTGTTGGTTATGCAAGTTTGTACTTCTACATGATCCAATGAATCTTATTCGTCCAAGCACCTTTAAAGTTGCAAGTGTGATCAAATTTGGCGAAACCTTTTCTTTGGATATTTCTATTTTAGCAAGCATTTATAGAGGCCTTTGAGCAATCTCTACTGCTATAGCTTTGAAGGGGTGTGAAGTTCCATTACCTTTCCATTATGTTTATGCTTAGTTAGCTAACCGTTTTGACACGCACTTTACACATAATGTTGATGGAGATGCTAGAATGACTTCCTATAGTAGAAAACGAATGGCCAAGTATTACAATGAAACTGAAGTCACCAAACTTTTTATGGAAAGGAAAACTTATTTGGGTCCATCTTGTGTAATGAAGAAAGAACTCTTTTTAGAGGATAATGGCAAGTTCTCTTCGTATCAGATGGAACACTTTATCAATCTTCATTCAAGCTTCTTGACTTTGCGCTATAAGAACCGATACATTATTGAGTCATATAGACCTCATAGATTTAGTAGACAGTTGGATTTTTGCCAAGATCTTCCTGGTAATATGAATATGTCCTTTTCAAGAGTATCTTTGGAGACAGTCATATAGCTTTGGGAATCTTGTGTGCATTTGACTAATGGCGCTAAACTAAATGTTCCTTCAGTGAAATTTGATGGTCGTTTCTCCTGTACTGAAGCATACAAGGATTGGTGAAAAGTGGAATGGTTTAAAGCTTTTCCTCAGGATGAGATGTTGAATTTAAGAGCAATGCCAAAACTATTGAAATCTTCAAAGCATTCTCATTTGAAGAATTCAAATGTTGAAAAGAGTGGATGCATCCCTTTAAATCCTCCCCAAGAATACTGTTGAGAAAGATAAGAGAGGAGTACCAATTATGTTGAAGATAAAATCACAAGCAGTTGCTAGCACTTCCACAAAGAAAGATTCCTTTATAGAAGCTAGTGATAAATTAAATCCTTCAAGTAATGACACCTCCACACAAGTTGCAACAACTCCAAAAATAGTTAAAGAAGCATTGAATTCCCACTTTAATCAAAGACGTTCTAGAAGAGATATGCTTAACTCATCTCCTTCAAATGAATAGAAGCATGATTTTGACCGTTGTTAGAAGAAAGAAAAGTGAAACAATCAGGCTTCATCAGCATAATAATTTTATGATCCTGATGACCCGATAAGCTTTTTCTTTCCCTTTTTTTAACTCTTTTTTTTAACTTCTTTTTTTTTACTTCAATCTTTTGAACTTTATTTTGCGAATTTCTTATTGTAGTTGGGCTTCAACGATGTGATTTGTGATGACGAACCTTGTGCATTGCCCTTAGATAACATGAGTTCTATACTTGGGCCAACTTCTTTCGACCTCCCCTTAATTAATTTGAAGGACCTTGATGGAAATCCTCCATTGAAAGAGTCTAGCATTGGTCATTATGGTAGAAAACCACGAGATGCTCATCAAACAAAGAAAGGAAGTTATCGTACTACTGAAATGTCTGCATTTTGCGGTAATGATTTTATGATTGACTGTTATCGTAAAGTTTCAGTAATGGTATGGAAGGGATTATTAATCAAACTTCTACACCACATGTTCCTTCTCTTGTTGAGCAAGCCCATATAATTTTTTATGGTATTGAAAAGGAGAAGGATTTTATACCACTGTCCTAAGAGAATAATTCGTAGGTTACCTTCAACTTGCAAATGATTTCTTACAACTAAAATCATCTTTTTCTTTAAGCGTTTCATTAGAGTTTCAGCTAAAGAAATTAGAGAAGTTAAGAGGGCAGTTGGATGATTCTTTAATTCTTGAGAAAGAAGCCATTGTCAATTCTTCATTTGTCAAGGATGAACTTATCAAAATTGAGGAAGAACTAGTAAGGCTGACTTCAAGGAAGAAAGTACTTGAGTCCTCCTTAGAAGGTATGAAAAGTGATGTCTTAGGGAAATAGAGCATGGTTTCACAAGTTTGCGAGGAAATATCTAAAGTTGAAGCTATGCCAATCCGCAATGAAGAAGATGAGCAATCTCTCTCTAAGTTGCAAAAACTACTTTTTGATAAGCGCAACGAGTTGGAGCAGCTTGAATGAAATCCATAGAAGCTTTCTTTTTTTAGACTTTGCTTAGTCTTTTTTTAAATGTAATCAAATTCTTTCATTATTAATAAAATTTGATTTCATTAATCACTTATCACGCTTATCATTTTCGCTTAATTTTGAATTTTTTTTGTGACTGTACTTAGCAAAATACTAAGTTGCATATGTACCTTCTTTTTGGAAGGATCAAGTCATAATGTAGTTCAATTATAAAAGATTTTCTTTTTTTTTATGTGCGACTGAACTTAGTGTAATACTAAGTTGCCTACATACCTTCCTTTTAGAAGGATCAAGTCATAACGTAGTTCAAATACAATTTTATTTTATTTTATTTTATTTATTTATTTGCCGTTCATAGTTTTAGCTTATGTGGGCCAGGAGCGCTGTCGAGCTTCTAGGCGTAGTATCTTTTCAAAAACTTGCCATTTATTGGCCTGATCTGCAACCCATCTTAATCAATTATCTTATATGCTCCATTCGAGTAGACCTCTTGAACTACATATGGTCCTTCCCAGTTTGAAAAGAACTTACTACCCATACGCCATGACATGATTATTGGCCTTCTTACTGCTAAAACCAGATCACCAACTTGAAAAGAGCAGATTCACACCTTCTTATTAAAAGCTTTGCACATGTGAGCTTGATAACACTCCAAACGTTGTTGCGCTTCAAGTCATTTTTCATCCAATGCTTCTAACTGTTGTAGGGGAAGCTAAGCATTATCTTCATTTGAGAAACCTTCTTGAATGACAATTCTAAAAGATGGAATTTGTTGTTTGAGAGGAAGGACAACCTCTATACCATAAATAAGCGAATATGGAGTTGCTTGAGTTGATGTTCCATATGTAGTTCGATAAGCCCATAATGCTTTCCCTAACATTTCATGCTAATCATTTTTTGATTGATTGACTATCTTCTTGAGAAGTTTGCCCAGAGTCTTATTGAATGCCTCTACAAGCCCGTTTGCTGGTGCATTATATATGAACGAATTATATTGCTTAAATTTGAATTGTTCATACAACTTGTCCATAGCTTTATTGTAGAACTCCTTTCCATTATCAGTTATGATGTATCGAGGCACACCAAAATGATAAATGATGTTTGTTCTAATAAAGCTCACTACAGTCTCCTTTTTGATATCTTTGTATGGAGCAGCTTCAGCCCATTTTGAGAAGTAATCAGTAGAAGTAAGAATGTATAGGTGGCCACTTGAACTTTTTGGACGTGGTCCTTTAACATCCAATCCCCAAGCTTCGAAAGGCTTTGATGCTACTGTTGGATGAAGCGGTTTAGGCAGTTGATTAATTAAGTTTACATGTAAATACTCTTGGCATCTTTTGGTGTAATTCATGCAATCCATTACCATTGTTGGCCAATAGTACCCCATCCTTTTAATCTGAAAGTGCAACTTTGGCCTAGATTGATGCACACCACAAACACTTGAATGTGCTTCTTCTAAAGCTTTGATAGCTTCTTCCTCCCCAAAGCAGCATAGGAAGACTCCATCAAAAGAGCGATGATAAAGCGTACCTTTGAAGTTTATGAAGCGAGAAGCCCGACATCTTATTTCAGTTTTCTTCCTTGGATCATTTGGCAATTTTCCATGCTCCAGATAATTGACAAGAGATTATCGCCAATCTTCTTTATTAATTTCATAAACGAAGACAACATCTACCTCCTCGAGTTCAACATCCAACATAAGCGGTATTACCCATCTTTTACATATTGGCACCTTTGCTTCTACATCTAGCAATGCTAGAGTTGATGCTAATTTGCTAAAGAATCAGCTTAGCAATTTTCTTTTCGCAATACGTGCTTAATGGAATTACTGTCAAACTAAGAGAGAAGCTTAGCAACATAGTTGAAGTAAGGCAATAACTCTGGCTTTCTTACTTCATAGAAGGAAAGTACTTGATTGATAACCAACTTTGAATCTCCAAATATCCTCAAGTTAGATATTTCCATGTCAATCGCCATTTCTAGGCCAAGTATCAAAGCCTGATATTTCGCCACATTATTTGAGCACCTCTTGACTAAGTTGAATGTGAAAAGTAAGATTTTTCTATCTGGAGTGATGAAAACAACTTTAGCTCCTACACCCATTTGACTTGAAGCACCATAAAAAAACATTCTCCGAGGTTGTGGAACTTCAATAAGGAAAACTTCTTCATCTGACAACTCTTTAGAGAACTTCCAATCATTACGAATAGGATGGTTTGCAAGAAAATTAGCAAGAGCTTGCCCTTTTCTTGCTCTTTGTGGGATGTATGTTATCTTAAACTCTTGAAGTAATAGAGCTCATTTCGCAAATCTTCTAGACAAAACTAGTTTGACCATCAAATATTTGATGGGATTAGCATATGAAATCAACCGAACTGAATGAGAATATAAGTAATGCCTCAGTTTCTTTATAGCAAACATCAATGCCAGACACATCTTTTCAATTGGCAAATAATTCAACTCAGCACCAATTAGCATTCTACTAAGATAATACAATGCATTCTCCTTTCCTTCATCATTTTCTTGTGCTAATAATACTCCCAAAGAGCATTCATGAGCAACAATATACAGGAAAAGGGGACGCCCTTGTATTAGAGCCCTAAGCACAGGTGGATTCATTAAATATGACTTAATGCTTTTAAAAGCATTACTACATGCTTCATCCCATTCAAAAGGAACACCCTTTTTTATGAGTCGACTGAACGACTAGCATCGATCAGCTAGATTTGAAATAAACCTTTGAATGTATACCAATTTCCCTTGTAGGCTTTTGAGTTCATGAATGTTTCGAGGTTCTAGCATTTTGAGGATTGCATCAACTTTGGACTGATCAATCTCAATACCTCGATGTCTCATAATGAACCCTAAAAAATTTATTGAAGAGACTCCAAATGCACATTTTAAAGGATTTATCTTCGGTTGAAATTTACATAAACGCTAAAATACTTGTCGAAGATCATGGATGTGGCTAGTTGCTTCTTTTGACTTTATAACTAGGTCATCAACATAGCACTCAACATTTTTGTGGAGAATATCATCAAACATTTTTTGCATCGCTCGTTGATAAGTAGCACTAGCATTCTTCAATCCAAAAGGCATAATTGTGTAGCAATATATACCTTTCGGTGTTCACAATGCTGGTGCTTATGCATCCTTAATAGCCATTGGGATTTGATTTTAGCCAAATGAACTGTCCATGAAGGAAAGTCGTTCATAACCAGTTGTGGGGTCCACCATACTTTCAATGATGGGAAGAGGAAAGCATCCTTTGGACATGCATTGTTTAGATCTCAAAAATCTACACAAATTCTGAACTGCCCATTTTTCTTTCTGACAGGAACAATGTTTAAGATCCAAGTAGGGTACTTGACTTCCCTTATGAAATCGGCCTCAATGAGTTTATTAATTTCAGCTTCTATCTATGGGACCAACTCTGGACGGAATCGCCTTTAAGCTTGTTTTATTGGCTTCATCCCAGGTTTGATTGCTAAGTTATGGACCAGTACCCTAGAATCCAATCTCGACATCTCTTTTTAAGACCATGCAAAGATGTCTCGATACTCTAAAAGTAATTCAACATACTCCATTTCTTCCTTAGATGATAAATTTACACTAAGGAAAATTGGGCGAGGGTCTTCCATTGTTTCGAGATTGACTTCTTTCAACTTATCATCCATGCCTTTATTTTCCTCTTCCAAAGCAAAAGGAGCATCCTTATATTTTCCTCAATAGGAGCTTGGTCTTTATCCATGTCTTCAAAAGTGATATGGCCAACCATCACTACAATAAGTTCTTCTTCCTCAGCTTGATTAAATACATGGTCGGTTATCACCACGGTATGGGGTTTTGCCTTCAATTTGGATCCCATAGTCACCATCCACTCAGTTTTTCTTTTCATTCGAGAGGGATGTTACTGCGTAAGTCATTGTAATCTATAGCAACAATGGATTGCTTCTTTTTGTTCCTTTTTCTTTTACTTGGTTTTAAAATCCCAAGTCTTTGGTGGATGGAGGTTTTACAATTTTCAGCGTTTGCACCTTTTGGAGTTCCAATTCGATCAAAGATCGAAAGACAATTTGAAGAAACTCCTAATCGATTGAAAATAGAAGGTCTTGAAACCTCACTTATTGTCTCCTCTAGTTCTTCAACAGAAATGTGATTAAAGGTTTCTCTTTTATTTTCAAGCGTAAAGGAGCTAGAGCTTGATATCCCATGCCAATTTAGACCCTTGATCAGTAGTATTCTTCTCCTTCCATACTTTACGAATCCCATTTGATAATTGCTCACTATCACCATTCTTAAAATCCTTTATCAATTTAGCCACATCAGTAGAACCATACCTAGTTTTAGCCAGTAGTTCATAAGCGTTGGGGTCAAAACCACTTATTCTTTTGGCTGACAATGTTCCAAGCTCAACTATTGGGCTCTTGGAAGGCTTTGCAAAACACTTCAACGATGACTTGAAAACCTTAGAGGAAAAAGACTAGCGACTGGGAGAGTCAAATCTTTTAAGCCTTGCATGATATCTTCTGGATTTGAGGAAGAAGATCGAGCATCTATGCTTTTGAAGACATAAACAAAATGAAGCTTCATTTTTTTAGCAATCGTTTAACTTGTCTTTGCTAAGGCATCCTCCTTGCTTTCTTCTATTAAGGAAGATTCCCCTTTCTTAATCTTCTTTACAGGAGCCTTTACTTCATCATCCTCAAAAGTTGGTTGAATTTCCTCAATCAAAAATTCCTCAAAGTAGAACTCTACATTACAAAATATGATTCAGCTTCGGTAAACGGCTTCAAATCAGCTACGATTGTTCTTATTTTTTCATCTTTTGAGTATTTGTTTTTGATGGTCAATCAAAGGCAGCACCTTATTCCTATGAATCCATGGATGCCCCAACAGTATATTGTAAGTTGTTCTTACATCAACCACATGCAGAAGAACATTTAACTCCATCTTGTCAATACACAATTGGAGCTGAATTCTACCAGCAGCCCTTTGCTCATTTTGATTGAAGCCATGTATCATCAATCGATTTTGCTTCAATTCATCTATAGGTATGCCAAGTTCCTTAAAGGTCTTAAGAGTCATAATGTTGACGGTTGAACCTGGATCAAGTAAGATTCGATTTATCTTTCTTTAACATATATAACCTGCTACAAACAAAGGACGTTTATAGGGCTTATCACCAAGCACTTGATGTTCATCATAAAGGTGATCTTTTCCATAGTAGTATAGTAGGCCTTTGCTTCCTAAGTGTCCTCATCGCTATCTTGTTTTAGCTCTCCTTCAACATGATGGCATGGAAAAGAAAGCTTAGCACCCATTAACTCCTTTGGCATGTAGTCTACCAAAGTGATTGGTTGCCTGGGATTTTGTTTTATACAACCTTCTACCTGTGATTTCAAAATCCCTTTTGGTTTTCGAAACTTTGTTTGAATCCCTGAGGAAGCCAATTGTGTTGACTTAACAAGTTTCTTTAACACCTTATTCCTCTTCGGAGTCTCCTTGGATGGAAGTGGGTTTCTTTTTACTTCTTCTGTGAGTAACCAAAGTTCATCCTTCATCTTCAAACTGATTTTCAACAAGCTCATTGCCCCCAACAGTGCTCCCATCTCCTTGTTGCAAGCTGAATTCATTTGGTAAAGAAATTTAGTTTAGAACAGACACGTTAACTTGAATCGGGTCTAAAGAGTCAAACCTTATTATTTCTCTTCTTGTTGAGATCAGCGATTCATCAACCACAATAGTTATCACATTGGCAGTCACTTCCTCCTCATCAAAAGTGATGACACCATTTTTCTGGAGCTCCATGATTTTATCTTTCAAGATGAAGCACTTCCCAACTGGATGACTGATTAGTTTATGATACTTGTAGTAATTTGGATCATTCACTCAATTTGCTTCCTTCGGGCGCTTCTTCTCTGGCAATTGGATGAGCTTAGCTTTAAGTAGTTCATCCAACATGTTTGAAACATCAGAATAAAAAAAGAGATAGTTCTTTTCCTACCTCTCCTTCAACATAGCCTTTTTTCTTTCTATAAGCTGAAAAGGAGTGGCCTTCACATGTTGCTTATTTTCAATCTTAGGTTGCAACTTGATTGGCTTTATTGTCACAGCCATAGACTGCTTACTTTCTGACTTAACGGGTGTTTTAGCGAATTTTCGCACTTCTAGCTTATCTTTCCCCTTTCTTAATTCCTGAACTAGGAAATTTTGATTCCCATGATCGGAAATACTAAGCTCCATGTCATGAGCTCGGGTATCTAGCTCTTCAAAAGTATGAGGCTTGATCCCTTGTAAGATGAAGCGTAAGCCCCAATGCATGCCCTTGATGCACATATCAATTGCTAAAGATTCTGACAGTTGATCTTTGCAATTCAAACTAAGATTTCTCCATCTTTCAACGTAGTCAATAATAGATTCCTCCTTCCACTGACGAGTAGTTGTGAGTTCAATCATGCTAACTACACGTTTAGTGCTGTAAAAGCGTTTGAGGAATTCCTACTCGAGTTGTTCACAGCTATCAATGGAACTAGGGCTTGAGATTCGTGTACCAATCAAAGGCATTTCCTTTCAGGGGCGAAATGAATTTTTTGATGAGTAGATCACCATCCGTGCCAGCATTATTGCAAGCTTCCATAAAGTGGCCTACATGCTGTCTTGGATTTCCCTTTCCATCAAAGTGTTGAAACTTGGGAGGCTAGTAATTTGATGGCATCCTCATCATGTCGATCCTCAAAGTGTATGGCTTTGAGTAGGTGTGAGAAGGCTAAATCGTAATCTCGAACTGATCTTTCAGGGCTTCCTTAATAAGCTCCTTTAGTTGAATAGTTGAGATCAAGCCGTCCGTAGCAAGTTTGACACCTTTTTCTAGGGTCTCCCTTGATGGTGTATCTTTTGGTGGTATAAACCCCTTTGATGCGGATTCATCCTTTTCCAATGTCTAACTTTTTCCAGTCATGCTATCCAACTTGTTCATGAGATAAGCAATTTGGCTATCTTTCTCCTGAAGAGCATGATTGAGAGCTTCTAGTTGCAACTTCAGAGCATCCAGTTTTTTCACTGATCTAGTTCTAATCATCATAACAAACATGACATCAGAAGAGTTTATTATTGAAGGATTCGACCACTTTTGGGAAGCACCTTTCTCAGTAGACTCCACCCAAATTGGCAAAGCAACAACAACTTATTGAGGAAGAGGAGTCGTCTTTGCATAAATTTTTGCGACAGACTTCGTCTTGATATTTGCATGAGGACTTAAGTCAATAGTAGATCCAACATTGAGAAAATTTAAGGTGACAATGATCTTTCTTAGTGCCATCGAATCTTTTAGCTGAGTTGTAGAAACTTTGAGAATTGCAAAGTAAAGAGATGAGAGGTAGAGAGGTCCCACTAGGTGTGCTAGAAATCTATAAGCGTAAAATTTGTTCTTGAAAATTAAGAAATAAAAATACAAAAATAATAATTATATTTATAAAGAAGTGGATACAATCTCTAGTGTGAAATCTTCTATTACAGTGTAGATTATCCTCTGATTCTTCCCTTTTTTGTGAGCACTATTCAAGGGTCGAGGGACTTGATCTTGAACACGATTCAACAGCCTAATGACTTGATGTTGAATTGATGTAGAATGAATTTTAAATGATTCAAGGGTTGAAGAGACTTGATCTTGAATTGACGTAGAACGAACATTGATTCTTTAGACTTGAGAGAGACCTTTTGTATTCTTGAGTTCGACAAAGCTTTTAGGCTTTTTTTATGTCTTTTTTTTTATAGAAGTGTGTTTGCGTCCGTATCCCCTATATGTGAAGAGAGGCCTTCTATTTATAGAGATTTGAGGGAGTCCACTTGCCAAGTATGTAATTTGATTGGTCCATTTGGCAAGCTCTCATTGGCTGCTGCTACATCACCTAACTTATGTAGACAATTGAATTATTAGCCAAGATTTAATTTAAGTGGTCCACTTGGCTAATTTTTATTGGACTTTACTATATTATTTATTTATGCAATAAATAATATTTATCTAATAATTTTATTTTAATAACCATTTAAATATTTTGATCAGTAATTAAAATAAATTATTTAATTTAACTAACCAATAATTTAATTGGCTAATTAAATAATTAAATTAACTTAAATAAAATTTAGGTGTCTACAACATCTTGTCCTTTTATTTTTGGAGGGCATGATGTATCAGGTGAAAAAACTTGAGGTCTTATCATATTATTACTTGGAAAAAGATAGTTTTTACACATCATAAAATGAAGAAGAGATACAATATGCACTCATTAGGTTATCAACATTCCAGGTTATGGGTAGTTCGACTCCTTCTATCTTTCTTAACTTATAGGTTCTTAAACCAATCTACTTTGACACTTCATAAGGACCTTCATAGTTTTGTCCTAGCTTTCCAACTCCTGTTGAGCTCTTAGTAATTTCTACCTTTCGCTAAACCATATCACCTTCTTTCAACTACTTTTTCTTGACCTTCATGTTGAAATACCTTCTTATCCTTTATTTGTATGCTTCGGCTTGGGTTGCGACGTCTTTTCTAAGCTCCTCTACTAAGTCTAAGCTAACCTTTAAAGTTTCGTTGCTTCTGAATTCCTCATATTCTTTCATCCTTCTATTGGGTAGGCCTATTTCCACTGATATCACAGCTTCCATTCCATACACCAAAGAGAATGGTGTTTGTCCTATTGCTTTTCTAGGTGTTATTCTATAGGCCCACAGTACGCTATTCAGCTCATCTACTCAGTTGGCTTTTTCTCTATCCAGTCTTTTCTTCAGTCCCTGCAAGATGGTTCTATTAGTAACTTCAGTAAGACCATTGGTTTGTGGGTGAGCTATTAATGTGAAGTGCAAGCTGATGTGCCATTCTTCACAAAAGGATTTAAAGGCTCATGAGTTAAATTGCTTCCAATTATCAGTGACTATTCTGTGAGGCACGCCATACCTGAATATCACATTATTTCTAGTGTAATGGTGCTAAGAGCTTCTACTTCCACCCATTTAGAGAAGTGATCAATTGCAACCACTACAAATTTCCTTTGAGCTGTTGTCATGGGGAAAGGTCCCAAGATGTCTATTCGCCATTGGATGAAAGGCCAAGATGAAGCTAACTGTTGCAACTCTATTGAGGGTTGTTTAGGTACCCTATCATACTTTTGACATGTCTTGTAGTGGCAAACGTCCCTTTTCATGGTGGGCCAATGGTATCCTGACAGTAGGATCTTCTTAATCATTTCATTCGAGCCTTCATGTGCTCCACTAACTCCTTTGTGTATTTCCTTTATAATGCAGTTCCCATCTTCTTTAGTTACACATCTCGCCCAAGGGTGTGATTTTGACCTTTTGTATAATTCCCCATTGTCCAGTGTATTGTTTGCCGCTTTTTTACAAAGTTTAATGGCTTCGTGCTTGTCTGCTAGCTGAACTTCATTTTGCAAAAATTCGATGATTGGGCTCATCTAATTGCCTTTATTTTAGGTGACTAAGATTTCTTATTTCTCAAAGCTCGGGCAATCCTATTGTTCGACTATAATTCCTTCTGACAATGCTTCTCCTTGCAAGGCAACTTTAGCTGTGGCATTCGCCTCTTTGTTGTTTGCCCTTTTTATCTAGATCAGCTTCCAAGTACACCCTCCTTCCTCCAGCTTGTTTAAGAGGGATGTGGCTAAGGAATGGTATTTGGCTAGGTTCGGTTCCTTGGTTGTAAATGTGCCTGTAATTTGACTTATAACAAACTGTGAGTCTAAGAAGATATGGAGGAGGGGGGTTATACCTCAAGTGCTAACATAAGCCTTACTATCAAACCTTCATACTCTACCCCATTATTCGTGGTAGGCAAGTTTAGGCAAATGGCATACTGCAGCTTTATCTTCCCTGGTCCCTATAGGATGACCTATAATGCCTTGACTCCAACCACCAGAGGAATTGTTCGCTTTGGATCAAGCCAGTTCCATCCCATACTAGAACGGCAAGACCCACACAGTTTTGTCTCGTAGGTGAAATGGAAACTTCTCAGGAGGTCGCCCATCCTAGGATTTCTATCAAGTAAGCACGCTTAACCTTGGAGTTCTTCTAACTCTCCAGCCATTCCACCAAAAGGCGCCTTTGATGATTACTTAGCCCCTTTTCGATATATGATCTGATTCATTCCCGTGTCACGCATTCCACTACCCTAGCTAGCCTGCCATCCTAGAAGCTCGCTAGGAGCCCTGCTCTACTCGCCCTCTTAAGATCTGATTCATTCTCGTGTCACGCATTCCACTATCCTAGCTAGCCTGCCATCCTAGAAGCTTGCCAGGAGCCCTGCTCTACCCGCCCTCTTAGGATCGCTTTGCCAGGTCGGTATGTCACAAGCCCACCAGCTTCCGCGTGGTTCGTCCTCGAACCATATATCTACTGGAGGGGGTCAGGCTCTGATACCAAATTGTAATGCCTGACTCCAACCACCAAAGGAATTGTCCACTTTAGATCAAGCCGGTTCCATCCCATACTAGAACGGCAAGACCCACACGATTTTGTCCCGCAGGTGAAATGGAAACTTCCCAAGAGGTCACCCATTCTAGGATATCTGTTAAGCAAGCACGCTTAACCCTGGAGTTCTTTCAACTCTCCAGCCATTCCACTAAAAAGTGCCTCTGATGATTAGTTACCCCATTTTCGATATATGATCTGATTCATTTTTGTGTCCCGCATTCCACTACCCTAGCTAGCTTGCCATCTTAAAAGCTCGCCAGGAGCCCTGCTCTACCTGCCCTCTTAGGATCGTGTTGCCGGCTCGGGATGTCACATGACCCCTACTGCTGCTCCCAAATTTCTTAGAGCCCCATCTGTATGAAGTTTCCATATGTTAGAGTCGAAGTCTGGCACTGTGGCTTGTGGATCACCTGTTTCTTTACCTCTGAAAATTCAACCACAAAGTTAGCCAGAATTTGTGCCTTCAATGCCGTACGAGGTTCATATTTAATATCAAACTTGCCCAATCTGATTGACCATTCTACCAATCTTTCAGAAGTTTCAGCTCGGTGCAACACTTTTTTTTATGGATGATTTGTGCGGACAACTATGATATGAGACTGGAAGTAATGGTGCAAACGGTTCATCGATGTAAGGACCACGAATGCCAGCTTCTCAAGACATGGATATGGCAGCTCGACTCCTCTGAGGACCTTACTCATGTAGTAGATAGGATATTGCTCCCTGCCTTCTTCCTTGAGTAAAACAAAAGTGACAGAGTTTTCAGTAGCTGCAAGAAACAAGTATAGTTGTTCATCCTTCTTGGGTCTGCTCGAGAGCGGGGTAGAGGACAGGAACTCTTTAATTTGTTCGAAGGCGAGCTGGAACCGATCATCCCATTTAAAACCTCTCAATTGTTTCAACATCTGGTAAAAGGCATGCATCTTTTAGCTAAATAGGAGATGAACCTGCCCAGGCTGTTATTCGGCCATTCAACTATTGCACTTTATGGATGTTGGCGGGTGGCCACATCTCCAAGATTACCTTAATTTTCTTGGAGTTCGCCTCTATTCTTCTTTGAGATATCATAAAGCCCAAAAACTTTCCTACTTTTACTCTAAAAGTGCATTTTTCTGGATTGAGCTTCATGTTGAATTGATTCAGGATTTGAAATGCTTCTTGCAGATCTTTAGGATGATCAGTAGTTTAGGTGCTTTTTATTATCATGTTGTTGACATATACTTGTATGGTTCGCCCAATTTGATCCTTAAACATGTTGTTAACCAGCCTCTAATATGTTGCCCCTGCATTCTTCAATCCAAAAGGCATGACTTGATAATAGTAAATGTCTCGGTTTGTGACAAAACTAGTTTTCTCTTCATCTAGTTTATTCATTCTTATTTGGTATATCCTGTTGCTACCTCTACAAAACTATACACCTCGTATCCAGCTGTTAAGTCAACCAGCTGATTAATATTAGGTAAAGGGTAAGGGTCTTTTGGACAAGCTTTGTTTAGATAGATAAAATCAACACATAGCCTCCACTTTCCATTGGGTTTCAATACTAGAACAATGTTCTCCAACCATTCTGGGTAGTTCACCTTCCTTATGAAGCCCGCATTTAAAAGCTTATCCACCTCTGCAGCTATAGCCTACTGTCTTTCGGAGCCATGATTGCTTGATCGGTTTAGAACTCGGGTCTATGCTGAGTTTATGGGATACAACACTAGGGTTGATGCCTACAATATCCTTTGCAATCTAGGCAAAACTATCAACATGATCTTTTAATAGTGCTTTCATGTCATTTCGCACCTCGTTCGATAGATCAACTCCCAATGTTATGTGTTTCCCCTTCTTCACTTCCCATTTAATCAGCTCGCCCAGTGGTTCAGGCCCTGAATCTTCTTTTTATCTAGGGATATCAAAGGGAGGATGTTCTGTGGATTGAGCAGTTGGTTCTCCCTCTAGCATCCACATGATCGGCAGAGTGAGTGGTAGACCCTTTAGAGCTACTATAGATGCTTCTCTTGCTGCCTTTTGGTCACCCTTCACAGCCACTACTTTGCCTTCATCCGAATAGAATTTCATGGTTAAATATCTGATGCACGTTGCTGCTTCTAGCTCGTATAGGGCAAGCCTTCCCAATATGGCGTTATATGGGAATTGGATGTCTATCACCATGAATTCTAATTTCAGCCTTCTTAATAAATTCTCAACACCGAGCTCCATATCTATATCCATTACTCCAGACACTTGCACCGGTTTACCTGCTAACCTAGCAAGTGGAGTTCGGACTGGCTTGAGCTTTGTTTGGTCTAATTTGAGGGCCTTAAATAGATCCATAGTCATCATATTAACTACACTACCTTCATCTATTAAGATTCTTTTCACTAAAAAGTTCTCTAGGATCCCTTTGACTACCAAGGCGTCATTATATGGTGTACAAACATGTTCGCCGTCAGTCTTAGAGAATGATATTGGTGGTCTTAGGTTAGGCTTTTGTTGAGGTAGGATAGAGTATATCTCCCTGGCTCTCCGCTTCCTTACTGAATTACTATCGCCACCCACTGAACCACCAAATATAGTATGAATGGTCCCTAAGGTGTAATTACCTCTATTTGGTTTGTTGGACTGTCCTCCTTCTCACCTGTTTTCTCCTATAAAATGCTTTAGCTCGCCCTTTTGCATGAGGCACTTTATCTCCCTTTTAACTGCCAATAAGCATCAGTCTTATGGCCCACATCCCCGTGGAATTCGTAGTAGTTGCTCTTATCCCTATGGCTTACAGAATCATCCCTCATCTTTTTAGGATAAAAACATTGGATCCGATCACCCTGCTCTCTAATCCACGATAAGATCTCTAAACGAGGTTTGTTCACCAAGGTGAACTTTGTATAGGCTCATTATTCCTGGTATATGGAGTTCAGACGTAGTAGCTAGTGTGTAAAGGCGGATGGGCAATCTTCTTCGGGGTGATCGTCTTCTGCCCAAAGGCGAATGTCTTTTGGGTCTATACCTTTCCTCCTTGGCAGATTTATGCTGTTGGATCTCATAAGCCTCATCTAGTTTAACGTACTTATAAGCTCAGCAAAGGTTGAAGGGGGATCGATGCTCAAGCTTTCAAACAGTTTGTTATACTTGCAGTTCTTAGCCATTGCACTTAAAGCAACTTCAACGTTCAGGTTCTCCACCTACATCGCCATCTTTTAAAAATTGGACACATATTGTCGTAAAATTTCTCCTTCTTCTCTCTTCAAGTTTACCGGATTGGATGAGATTTTCTTAAACGGGGTACAAGTTATGAAGCGAGCTCGAAAAGCCATGGCTAACTGTGGAAAAGATTTGATGGATCCCGTTTTAAGCGTTTGGTACCACTCTTGTGCAGCGCCCTTAAGGGTGATTGGGAAAACCTTACACATTAAGTCTTGTAAGTTGGTTTGTAAATACATGATGGTTCGAAAGGTTGCTAAGTGACTTCTTGGATCAGAATAACCATCATATGATTGAAAGGTGGGGAGCTTGAATTTTGGGGGGAAAGCTGCAGCTAGGATATTAAGGGATAGTGGCAAATCTTGGTGGAGACCATAATCTCCATTCTCTTTTAGTTCCTTACATTCCTGAACTAGTTCTTTTACTACATCTCTGAGGTTCGTCTCGTCCAACACCTGAGTGTGACTAATCTCTTAATTTCGGAGGTTGATCGATTTTGATTCTGCCTCTTGGTATTGATCAGACATAGAAGGGGTTGGATGTTTAGGGTAAGGTGGGTGAATTTTTCCTTCTTCATGAGGAGTGTTTGCAGGTTTAGAAGGTGGAGTAGGATCATCATTGGGTGTTGAGTTCTCCAAGAGGCCTTTCAACACTGTAGTGAATTAAGAATAAGCTTGGGCGAGGGCTGCTGCTACTTGGAGATCGATAACAGGTGGGAGAGTGAAGGTGATCTGTTGACTGGCTTCACCATAGGCATTGTCTTGGCTTTCGGTGTTAGGGTTCTCAGTTGTGTTGGATGCCATGAGGAGTTGAAAAGAGGGGGGGGAGGGGGGGTGGGCTAGCTAGGGTTGAAGGAAAAAATTGAAGGTGTATTCCACGCTCACCACACCAATTATTAAACTCAAAATTTTGGGAGAGAATTATTGTGATTAGCCCGACTTTAGGGTAAATTTAGTATATATGTTATACATACTGGAGTTCGAATAGTCTATATCAGATAAAGATTTGGAGTCCTCATTATTTTATGTTTAGAGCTAATATAGGAATCTTATTTATTTAATTAAAATATTTTATTATTATATGTTAACAATTATTATTTTTTTGTAGATCATGAGCGAAGAAAATTTTTTATAAAATATGATCTTCTTGTTTTCTTAAATAAATCATTCCTTCAAGGGAGATGAGTGTACGGAATATTATAGGAATTTTTTCTTTAGAGAAGTAGACTGCAAGTGCTATGAACAAATACATTCTTATCACTCTTCATCAGTTGCTAAAATATCTACATAGGTAACTGAAATAGTAACAATGCTTCATCCATTGAATACCATGAAATAATTGTACCTCCACATGTACATGAATAGTTTGATTATAATCTAACATAATCTTGATTTTATAAGTAACCTACACTTCATAGCTGATCAAAATTGATTTTGACATGTTAATATAATATAACTCACATATATATATCATGCCATGGAGATGTCAAAATATATGTTTAATTCCATTTAATTTTTTCATATCCAGGAAGAACTATATCTTGTTAATAAAATTTATAAAAATCAAGTATGAGTAGCAAGATACATTAGCGTTTTTATTACACTATGATATAGTATTTCAGGACCAAAAGTTCTTTAGAATT
The DNA here is from genome assembly GCA_948099535.1 of Jatropha multifida. Classification (NCBI taxonomy): domain Eukaryota; kingdom Viridiplantae; phylum Streptophyta; class Magnoliopsida; order Malpighiales; family Euphorbiaceae; genus Jatropha; species Jatropha multifida. The sequence goes on along the minus strand of CANUEX010022974.1, from coordinate 1,723 downwards.
TTTCTCAAATTGAAAAATGGTCATCTTCTCATCAAGTGACCCCACTATTATCCACATAAAATCATTTGAATAACTTAGTCATATATGTGGATTCATAGATAAAGTTTCATTTATGAAATGCTCGATCTTCAGGTTGAGACAAAAACTTTATATTTTCAATGTCTTTCATTTCAAACTCTTCATTTAAGGAATTTATAATCTTTGGAAGCTCTTCAAAAGTTCCAACAATGTTCATGAACCAAAAAATGTCAAATTCATATTCAAGTATCTCTATAAAAATCCATGAACATATAACAATATTATTAAAATATTCTTTCAATAGATATTTACTAACCAAGAGATCACCTTATTCATGATAGTATATAAAGTAAATATCAAAAGTATACTTTCAATAATAAACATTATAAAAAGAATATAATCAAAAAATAATATAATATTTTCTTAGCCATAAACATCATCAAGGCAATTATATCATATGTATTGAGATTTCTTTAATCCATATAGAAATCTTGAATATATTTCTTGGGGTCTTGATTTGATTACTTCAAGAATTTTCAATACTTCATGGATATCATTATCCACTAATCTATATAGAACTCTATAATATTAGTTCAATAAATTTCTTGAGAATTTAACTTTATACTTCAAGCAATTAGAATCTGTAATACCCCGAAATTTTTATTTCAATTTAATTCCCATTTAAATTTAATTGTTAAATTATTAGCCAATAATATTACGCCACGTAATATTATCGGGACCGAAAACCATTTTGGTTCGCCCTAAAATTAATCGAGTAACCGTTAATCGAATACAAATTGGACCAATATTTTTTTTTATTGGACCGAATTAATTAAAATTAGACCCGAGTCGAATATTTTTTATAATCACTATGCATCACTATTCTTTTCCTCCGACATATTACGTTAGGGACGGTTTGTTTTTTTTTATTTTTTTTCCTCTCCTTTCCTTTTCTTTCTTTTCTTTCTTTTCCTTTCTTTCTTTTTATTTGCTTCTTCTTCTTCTCCATCGAACACAGCTCTCCCTCTCAACACTCTCTTGCTGACCTTCATCTCTCTCTCTATCACTGCGCAAGACAAGCAGCACCATCGCTGCTGCTCCGCCAGCGGCTGCAACTCCGGCCACCACAGCCACAACGGCACCACACCGCTCTAGCTCTCTCTCTCTTTCTCTCTCCTCTCCCTGTCTCTCTCTATCTCTCCCTCTCTGCGCAACACCAGCCAGCAGCTCCTCCATTGCGCGACCCAGTTCCTCCTCGTGCGGTCCCTGCTCCTCCCTTCTCCCTGCGTGAACCAGCAGACCCAGCTGCTGCCCTTCCTGCCGCCATCAGCAGCCTCCCGTTCAGCTACTCCTCTCCTCCTACTAGCCACCGTTCCAGCAACCATAGCAAGCCCAGCTTGCTACTGGCCACTGTCTCCTCCTCCTCCGATTCAAGAATTTATCCGAACTTTGATATTTATTGGGTATTAATTTTATTATTTTCAGAATTTATTTGGTTAAATTTTTTTATTAATTAGTTAGTTAATTTTAGAATATTTGGTTGAATGATTTTATGGTTTGAGTAGTTAATTATTTGGTTAGTAGATTAATTTGTGGATTATATATTTGTGGTTAATTGTTAGTATTTTGATTATTTAATTTTATTATATTGTTAGATGATTAATTAATTAATTTTAGTATTTTGATTGAGAAATTAGTTAAATAG
>CANUEX010022963.1:0-19391 GCA_948099535.1 Jatropha multifida | reverse complement strand
AACTATACCAGCGGTCATGCACAAGAATCATATAATATCTAATTCTTCAATCAAATAAGCTCAACATTGCTTCTAACAGAAGTTGAAGTTGAAGAAATTAGAACTTACTATGAAATTGAATTTAGTAATCCTTATTATTATATTTTTCGTATTATTATTTTTACAGCATATAATTAAATATCTTTTTTAACTATCGTTACGATGTTACACTTGAGGTGATATTGAAGATATTCAAACTATTAACAAGTAAGAATAATATTTATTTTAAATATTTTATACAATATTAGTAATTGGTTATTATAATATTTTTAATTAGATAAATAATGTCTATGAATAGTTTTGTAATATCTTTTAATTTATTTTATAGGTATAATGTCAATTTCAGTATAGTTAATATATATAATAAATTTTTAAAATAAATAAAAAAATTTATATAACAAGTACAAATAACGGGTATCTACATACAACGCACGTTCTAAAAAACTAGTGTATATATATGCGTGTCAATGTTATCGTCAGTATTTTCTTATGGGCTGGATTTTCACTCCATGTATGGGCTGTTTTTACAGCCTTTGCCTTGTGGACTTTCAAATATTTGAATGGGCTGAAGAAATTCCGCCTCATGTATATTATATGTAGAATATTTTTCTTGATTGAATTTTACCTTTTGACAAAATAATAAAAAAAAAATATATTTTCAATTTACAATCTCTTTCATAAGAAAGAAATAGATAATTTTTTATAACATATGTAAGAATTTATCTAGAAGCTAGATGATATAAGACTTCGTTTACTAAAAAAATGAAATAATAAAAGGAAATAAAATATATATATTAACAATTGTCGCCTTTTATTGAAATTTTTTATTCCTAAATTTTAAAATATTTATTATTTATAAAAAATTATTATATATTTAAAATTTTAAATTGAACTTAAGATTATATAAATTTATTATTGTTATATGGAATACATAAAATCATTTAAATTTTAAATTATTATACTATAAATTTTCAAAAATTCATATCTTATTTATTATATATTTGAGTATTATTTATAGTATTTAAAATTTTATTATATAAATATTTAGCCTTAATAATAGAAAAATACATAACAATTAATATAAAATATAGTTTAATTAAAATTTAAGTTGAAAATTATGTATATTTAGATAATAGAATATCTAATTTAAATTTAGTTCTATAGTTGCGTTTATTTAGATAATAAATATTTGTTTTCATGTAAGGAAATGCATATTCGTGCGTGCAAATAATTGGTTGGAGACGTGAAGACATGTAATGACCCCTTTGACCATTTCTTATCCTTTCTTTTAATTTAAACTCTTCAATTAACACAAACCCATAACGGCTGCGACGTATCCTCTCTTCCATTCCATTCCAAAATCATAATCACTACCTAAACCAAAACCTACACTTTCTCTCTTCCCTTTTCTTCCTTGTTGTTCTGTTCTCTTCGGCACTACGGATCTCATGCGCCATAATGGAGCGAAAGAAAACCTTTACAATGAACTGGGACGCCCTCGGCGATCACGACGATGACGATGACCATTTTTTTGAAACACGTGATCGCCTCTCCAACGCCGTTCCTGTCGACCTCGGCTCCTCCGGCTCCGACGACGAAGATGAATTCGAAGACCCTCGCGTGTCATTTTCCTGCGCTTCCACAACTGAATACCGGAACTACGCAGCCGATGCCGCTGCCGCAATGTCGCCGGAATACAACATCTGGATGGCTGCCCCCGGATCGATTAAGGAACGCCGGAAACGTCTTCTGGCTGGAATGGGCTTATCGAACGAGAAAGAGCTGGAAAGGATCGCCAGTACTAAAGAGGTGACCCGTGCAATTTCGATCAAAGTTGAAAAAGTACACACATCGTCTCCTGAAGTTAGCAGCGATCCAGGCGTAGAAGTGAAACCGGAGGTTTCAACAGCGCCAGTACCGGGTGTGCTGGTCTGTTGTAAGTCTGCTAGTAATATAAAGGCATTTTCTAGCGATAAAAAAAGAAAAGAAGAATTTTTAGGAAATATGGCCAAACAAAACCTTAAAAGATCATCATCAATGGTAGTTGTGTCAAATACAAAAACTTGTCCCTATAAAGATTCTGTTACAGCTTCGGCGCAGGACGGAGGAAGCGTACGTTCGCTTGGCCCGAACGGTGGCTTAACGCCGATGTTATCAGATAACAGGTTTGGTGCTTTCTTCTTGATTAAGAATTTGGATACAGGAAAAGAATTTGTCATTAATGAGTATGAACAAGATGGAACGTGGAATAGAGTAAGTGATCTTCAAACAGGAAAGCAATTGACAATGGAAGAATTCGAAACAAGCGTTGGACAATCAAGAGTTGTTAAAGAGTTAATGAAGAGAGACACCGTTGGTGATGATGATAGAAAAATTAGTGCTAATTCTTATTTGTCCAAAAGTTTAAGACTTAGCAAAAGAAGAGGTGCCGCTATCTTGAAGAATATAAAAGGTGTTGCTCATTCTATGTCCATAACTGGATTAAGAAATGCTGACAAAGAGCATAACTCGCCTACGGCTGAATCAAAACCTGGTGGAGCAGGAGGAGGATCAGTAGGCAAGAATAATTCTTCTTCTGCATCTTCATCAGGATGGATGAAGGTTCGGCAGGTGGCGAAATCATATAAGGAGTTAAGTGCTATGCATTTGTGTCAAGAGATTCAGGCTCATCAAGGTTCAATATGGACTATGAAGTTTAGTCCAGACACAAAATTTCTCGCTAGTGGTGGTGAAGATAGGACTATTCATATATGGGAAGTTCAGGAATGTGAACTTATGTCCTTTAATGAAGGGAATTTGACTCCGCTTCATCCATTTTCATCTACTCCGGGACTAGGAGATGTCACACCAACGCCTTCTGAAAAGAAAAAGAAGAAGAAGGGTTCCTCTAGTAGAAAGATTAATCCTATTCCAGAATACGTTCATGTGCCAGAATCTGTGTTTTCCTTATCGGAGAAACCGATATGCTCTTTCAACGGTCATCTTGATGATGTTCTTGACCTGTCCTGGTCCAGATCTCAGGTTACAATCTTAGCATTCTTGACGTTATTGGACATCAATTTCGAAATTGCTCTTCGAAACTGCTGTTTTTTTTAGCCTCTTCCATATTCATAGATACTGTATTATGGATTTGCAGCTACTTCTTTCGTCTTCAATGGACAAAACTGTTCGTTTATGGGACATGGAGACGAAGAGCTGTCTAAAGTTGTTTGCTCACAATGATTATGGTGAAGATATCCAACACCTCTCATATATACCTATAGACGTATACATTTTCTACTAATCTTCTTTGCCTGCAGTAACTTGCATACAATTCAACCCCATGGATGACAACTTCTTCATAAGTGGTTCGCTCGATAACAAGGTTCGAATTTGGAACATACCTGACAGGCAACTTGTGGATTGGACTGATCTTCATGAAATGGTCACTGCTGTTTGCTACACCCCGGATGGCCAGGTTTACAAATATTCATTTTTCTGTTAGACATTTCATCAAGCACTTTATGTTCTTGCACATTTCCTATATTTTGTTGCTAGAAATTTGGTTCTGCTATAGTTTCTTTAATGTTTATTAATTTTTATGTTGTGATAATTGCAGGGAGCACTTATTGGTTCGCATAAAGGGAATTGCCGTATGTACAGCGTTGAGGGTATGAGTTAGCCTGCTAAGTTTTGTTTTTTCTCTCTACCTGATTTTATGCACAAACATTTTGATGTTATAAGCTTCATGAGTCAGATTGCAAACTGAGTCAAGTTGAGCAGATAGATTTACAAAACAAGAAGCGACCAAAAAAGATCACAGGTTTTCAGGTAATCTTTCACGTTCATATATTATGTTTTGATTAATATTATTCTGTGTTCACGTCAAATGACAAAGTTTGTATCTATAATAGTTTTCCCCAGGCAATCCATCTGAAGTTATTGTTTCTTCTGCTGATTCTCGAATTCGGATCTTGGAAGGTTCAGAAATCATCCATAAATTCAGAGGTATGCATATAAATTGGGAATTTTCTCTTACAATTCCATTTTGATATTATGGATTTGATAAGTTCTGGCAAAGACAAGCATTGGGTCATTAAGTTATTATACTAATGGAATGAAAAAAAACAGGTTTCAGAAATCTTAACAGCCAAATTGCAGCTTCATTCAGTAAAGATGGAAAACATGTAATATGTGCAAGTGAAGATTCTAATATATTTGTGTGGAAAAGAGACGAGCGAGCAGGAAGTGGAAAAGGGAAGAGTATGATAAATTCTCGATCTCACGAAAGCTTTCAATGCAGAGAAGTATCAATAGCAATCCCATGGCCAGGTACTGTAAAAGGTGATCCTCCACCTGCACAAGTCCATTCCAAAAAAAACTCAAAACGTTCTTCTACGTCACAAACACCTTCCTCTTGCTCTTCGCCAACTAAAGAAGATGGATCTGCAAGTGGCAGAAGAAATTCGGGAACTGATTCACCTCCTAAAGAAGAGGCTTGTCCTTCTCCTTCTCCTTCTCCTGCAACAAACAATAAAAAACAATTGCCACCGCTTCCAAAGAAAAACAACTGCAGCGGCAGCAACAACAACAACAATGTAGAGAGCACTCCGCCGCCGGAAGATGATCCATCCATGGTTTCCCGGTCAGAGTCTGGTATAGGTGACACATTCAATTCTGCTGCGTCTTCTTCAACGAGGTATGGCGATTCATCTGCTATTTCTGCTACTCCAACTCCATCTCCTTGGCCTTCCACTTGGTCATGGTTTGATAGTAGCCATGGAAATAATTCTATCCAAGCAAATGCTTGGGGCATGGTGATTGTTACAGCAACTTTGGGAGGTGAAATTCGAGCCTACCAGAATTTCGGGTTGCCACGTAGGATTGGCCGCCAAACCAACCTGTTTTGAGACGCTTCGCAAAAGTTTTTGTATTGGGTTTTTGTATATGTCAAAGAAGCTTGTGGAAAATTTGTAAATTAAATACTTTACTTTTGTATACGCCGAAATTTTGTGATTTGCGCATTTTTTTTTGTTTTCGTCCTATAAGAAATGTATTTGATTATATTACATTACAGTTTATCAAAAATAATCTTATTTGTCTCTTGACTAATATATTTCCAAAACAAATGATGAAGTAATATATCACAGTTTTGATACTACTAGCCATTTCTCTTCAAATAAAAAAAATGGAAATGGATCCATTTTGATGTAAATTTACTTTTGGCTTCCATCGATGCTTCTGTCAATTCTCTAAAAGTGCCAGGTAATATTATACATATACTTTGTTATAATTTGATTAGATCTCAGAAGAAAAATAATTTATTTATTTGTTTAATTTGGGTTTGTGCATGGGCAATATTTTTCTCACTTACAACTCCAGTAGGAATTGCAATACGGATTCTAAGGCTATGGTGAGAATGACCCCAAAGCTTTAATTGTTGAAAGCGGGCTCAGCTGAAATGTTGATATACGAATCGTTAATCTTCTTTGGTAGTGCTGATTTTACGAACCCAAAAGTACAAGCTAATAGAAAAACTTAAGCTTGAGTTGATGTTTTTCTCTTCTTGGGGCTGCTCGTTTACACATTCTTTTGTATATAATTTTCGACCATGAAAATTTCCAATAGATTTTTTTACAGTCTTTTGCTTTCTTCTGCTACTCCCTTCAGTCACCTTTGCAGAATACGTGCGTTTGAAACCGAGGAAGAAATTAATGACAAATCTTTTGCTCCAAAATATAAAATCACAGCCATTGCCATTTGGGATAAGAAATGCAGCTGAAGTATAAAATAAAACAAGATTTGTCATTATTTTCTTCTTCAGTTGCATATGCAGATCCAAAGGCAACTGAAATGAGCAGTTGAAGAAGGCAAAACATCGTAAAATAAAATCTAATGAAATTTTGCGGTTGAAGGATTATATTGTGAAAAAAAAAGATTAACTGGAAGTTGAATTTTCCCATTAGCTTGTACTTGTGACTTCATAAAATCAGTGGCATGAAGATCAACCAATGCCGTATGTATCGAAATTTCAGCTGTGACTGAATTAAAACCTGTTGTTTGGCTATTCTCCCCATAGCCATTAGGATGAGATATACCAATTCCAATTGCGATTCCGATTGGAGTTGAAGGTGATAAAAAGATTACCTTCAATCTTGCCTGCGCAAATCCCAAATTGAATAAATAAATAACTTAATTTTCTTTTGATATCTAATGTGCCAGAACCTATAAAAAGAAAAAATACAACAAAATAACATAGGTTAAAGTCAATACAACATTTATATAAGCATGAAAATAATAAATTGGGGAAAATAACAGATTTAAGAGTTCTTCTATATATAATAAAATTCAAAAAAATACAAAGTGAAAAACTCTCGGCGAAGAAATCCAAAGCCACGAAATCCTGAACTAAACTAAACAGAGAAGATTCAGAAAACATTGAAAAGAAGATTCAAATTAAACAACAGTACAGCTAGCAAAATGTTATTGTTGGAGATCGGGAGGAGATAAAACAAAGATGAAAAAGGTATGGTGTCTGTGATTGGGGAAAAGGTAGGCAATTAATGAGCTTTGTTTTAAAGGGAGATAGAGCTATAGAAATGCTATGCTCATGTTTCATGAATGAAATTGAAAAGTTAATAATTAGTTACGGCATAAGCTTTGTCAATGACTTTAGTTGTTAGGAGTTTGTTGAGTCATGTTTGGAGTCACTAAAAGATCAGAGAATTTGGAGATCATTTATGTTTTGTGACCATTAACTGCTGAATTTAATCCAGTTTGATTTTAGTTTGGCCTTTGTCTTAAACAGTGAAGAACAACCTTATTTCAAGCTTGTACTGTGCAAGCGATAACGATGATGGACGAGTATGCATATGTCCTAATTAATGGCGACAATATGAATATAGTTTTATAATTATGCAATAAAAGTGAATTTAGCATCTTAATTTATTTAGCAGAATTAAAATATCTGACTTATATTTTTGGCTAATCTATATATATATAATTCTGAAGAAAAAATAACTTTAAGAGGCACCTTAACTATCTAATGAGCAGCCTGATTCGCTGTATGCAAGCAAATGACAAACCCTGCAACTCATTGAGGAGAGTTTTACAATCATTGATAAGCATAGAAAAATAAAAAGAGGAACAAAAAGGTGAAGATAAAGCTTGAGTGACCACCTGACAATCCGTTTCCACAGAAATGAGAAAGAAACCCAAAATTTTTATCCGACTCAAAGCTTCTCTAAAGCCTAAAGCCTCCCCTATTTGAGGGTCATGGACACCCCGCTGAATATCCAAACGACCTGCACAGCATTTTTATTGGCTATCACGAACCAACATATACCCTAACCGTGGAATCCATTTGGTAATACTGAGATGTCCACATTACATTTCAACTGACCAATAGGCGGAGCTGACCACACTGTGCCCAACTGAGAAATATCTACGTGAGTGCAGACAGAATGTGCAGATTTCCATTCAAGAGACATGATTGAGCTCTACTAAGAACCCCATGAGGATGATGCCGTTTCGAATGCCATACCACATCGTTTTCGATGTGTCCATAAGCTCCAAATAATCATAAACGACTCTTCTTTTTGAGTTTTAGTACCCGATTATAAAATCTCGTTCATCTAAGAATAGAGATGCATAATTGGAGTCCACCCCAAAGAAGATAATAACCATATTGACTGTGCAAAAGAGCAGTTATATAGAAGTGTAGCTCTGTTTCTGTAGATATACCACAATAGAGCAAGTATCATCAACTTCCACGTGCCTCCTTTTTAAATTAGCTGTGCCGGGCAATACCCCTTGCAAGATACGCCATAGAAGCAGCTGAACCTTACCGGGTACACAAACAGACCATATTTTTGCCAAGGAAAATCAACAGCCTGTACATCTAACAGTCTCCATATCTATTTAATTTAATCTATTTGCTCTATCTATAACTATATATTCTAAATGATATAATCTCTGATGTCATCTACGGCAAGAACAATGTCTACAACTGGAACAATCTTCAGTTTTTAAGTGCAACCTGGAATTATCGGTATTATTGTTTTGATGATCTAAATATGAAAATCTTTTTTTCTTCTTCTGGGCATATGATAAATAACTATTATTATTAATTTTTTTTTCATGCTTATTGCTTCTGAACTAAAAGTATCAAAATTGATATTTGATGATAGTTCAACATGTATTCTCTTCGCAGTCGGCAAAACTCACCCATTTTCTTTAGTTTTCAAACACAATATGCAATTATTAAGTACAAAGTGCTGTTTATATGATCTATGATCTCTCTGTTTTTTTTTTCTTTGTGTTGTTGGTTTTTTCTTTTCATATTAATAATTCTAGAAGGAATCTTGTGTTTTCTATTCCTTTAGCTTCACTTGACTTCATTACGAGATTAACCACTGAAATTTTCTCAAGGGAAAAAATGTACATTAGGATTTTTCTGAATTCAGAAGTGAAAACGAACATCAGAGATGAGAGATAATGCATATTTCTGAAGAAAGAAATTCAGGTGATAAGTCTGGCTTCCAAAATCTAATTTCTCTAATAATGGTGGTCTCTTAAGTATACATGGTTTTGGAGAGAATGATGCTCAATATCATCAAATTAATGGAGCACCTTTGGAAAATATTTTGATGGACTGACTACAGAATGTAAATGGACTTTTAGGCTTGACTTACCTTTGGAAAATATTTTGATGGAATATCTTTTGAGCTGCAGAATTTTAATGTTAGTGCAGAAGATTTGAATGACCTTTGAAGAAAATTTTTCATAGACAACAAACTTTGAAAGGCCTACAAATTCCCCTTGCTTAATTTACATCATGTTATGTTTTATAACACAACAAAAATCACAGCTGTGTTTTAGTTACCTTCACAAAAAGCACAGTTGACTTTGAAAGGCCAACTAATGCCTTCATTTTTCTTTTCCAAAGCTCTCGAATATATGGTGAAGAATATACACGAGAAACATTTATTGTAGAAAAAACCTTTTAGTTACTTTGATCTTATAACAGTTTTTACTATGGCCAAGTGATCAAGCTGGGTTGGAGATTACAGGATGAAATAACTTCTTTTTTAATTAATTTTAAGGTTCAATTAATTAAATATTTAGGGTTTATTTATTTTAATTCATTGAATGGGATAGATTTTGAACCTTAAAATTATATTAATCTAAGAAAGAATCATCTTTTACTTGCCCCATTTGAATTTTCTCAGCTTTTTTTTTCAAATAAAAGGAACAGTAGGTTGGTTCATCTGCTGAACTTCTTAAGTTTGATATGTTTATGTTCTATTGATCCACAGATTTGGTGCAACAGTTTATTTGCAACTTTGGCAGTTATTCATCATGCGTTCAACAGTTGAGGCCAGTTCTATCCAGCTGTGGTTTATTTATCAAGCTCGATCAATTTGGTGGTGCTTCTTCTTAACATGGATCGGGTAATAACTTAACAATAATAAGAAGAAGAACTATTTTTTACTATCCAAACGACGTAGTTTTGATTTAGTAGGTTGAAATGAATTCACAAACAAAACTACGTCGTTTATGCAAACGAAACAAAAGTCCTCTCAACTCTAACTTATTTTCCCTGCCGCCGCTCGTTCTGTCCTTCTTCGGTTCTACCCATTCACAGTCTTATTGCTTTGTCTACCCCCTTCCTGTCGCTTCCGTGCATGACCGTCGCCTCCGCAGCAGTCCTGCTCTTCAACCGTAGTACCAGTGCCAGGTTCCTCCATTTCCATTCTTGATTTTTTTTATTTCGTTCTACATTTATTGTTTTTCGTTCTCCTTCGTCCCTTTTCCTTTTTCTTTTTATATAAATACATATAAATAGACAAAGAGGAGGAATTGTTGAATTAATTTGTGGTTTCAGCCGAGAGATATATGTTTATTGTTTTATTTTTTTTAAGTGTGTTTTATGCATGTTTCATTTGTTATTCTCCTTCTAAAACGGTTTACTTTTTAGATGAAATTATTATTTTTATATCCTAGATGAAAGAGGAGTGCTCTATTTGTTGAATTTTTCTTCACTTCCTTTCTCCCCAGATTGTAAAAATCTAAATCTTGGGATGTGATTAGGCATTTTCAGGTCCAAAGCTTCTTGTATATATTTAGATGAAGCTAATTAATTTTCTGAAAATGTATATATTAAAAGGCGAAAGATGGTGATTATAAGCCAATTCATGGCTATATGATTGAAATTGACCATGTTCTGGTATGTTAATTCAAGATTTGGTTTGTTAATAATGATCAATTTTTTGTAGAGATGCTCAGTTGGTCAAACAGACCATCTTGTTCTTGCTTTTAAGTTTTGACTTGTTTATTCTCAGTATTAACTAGACTTTTAGTATTGATGATTGCTTTTTTTTCTTTGTTATTATCTCTAAACTTGGCTGTAGCTAGTTTAATTTGCTAGTGTAAACTTTTGCTTTTTATTTTTTATTTGTTATTTTTTAAATTAGGAAAAAATATGCTGTATCTAGTTATAATTTTTTCTTTAGTCTTTTATTAAATTTTCTCTGTAGCTAGTTGTACGTATATTTATTTATGTTAGATTTTAATTCTTTTGTTCTATTTTAACATTACTGGTACCATTGTTCTAGAATAGAACAGATCGAATTGTTTTATTATTTCAGGTTGAATTTAATGCTTTTTTTATATATTTTTTGTTGCATTTTCGGGTTCCAAGTGGGTTTGGGTTTCATGGATTGAATGAATTTGTGATTAAACGGGTTCAGGTAGTATGTGGGTAATTTTAAATGGATTTGGGAACAGATTCAGGTATTGTTGGTTTATTCCTTAACGAATTTGAGACGGGTTCGGGTACTTAAATTGATGTTTGGGTTCGGTAGTTGATTTCTAGCAGGTACCTGCCCCGCTTCCATTCCTACCTATACCTTTAATAGCCCTTCCCTCACTCCATCCGAACAAAGCCTGAACTTCCTATGCCTTTCTTCTCCAACTTGCAATCACGAAATCCTAGTAACTGGCTTCCTTTCCCTCTCTTCTCTTATCTGTTTCTGCAGGCGCGCTTTGTACTACACAGTTGAATAACATGGAAGGCGATACTGAAGAGAGACAAGTTCAAGCACGATTCGTTACAAAACTGAAGGTCCCATACAAAGCCCCAGCCACTGCAATTACTATCCCAGCAAATCTCACCCGTCTTGGTCTCTCCACCATTGTCAATAGCCTCCTCAAAGCTGGTAGTCTCTTCTACATAAATCAAACTTTTTGTTTTCTATTTAATTTTGAGAAATGAAATTCATTTTGGAGTTTAGCTTATTATTATTTTTTTTTTTGGACAGGAAATCCTGAATGGGAGAATCAGCCATTCGATTTTCTTATTGATGGAGAGCTTGTTCGCATGTCACTTGAGCAGTTTCTTCTTGCTAAGGGAATTTCGGCGGTAATTTCTTTTCTTTTTTTCCCTGTTTTGGTTGACCTTGGCATTGTATAGTAGCAATTATATGTAATCTTGAAAGAAAAGAGACATAAAGAGCTGAAATAGGATACTAATTATCCATAAGTTATATTTTGACATAATGTAATGCACAATACAACTCATGGAAGGTTGGTTTTGTTTTAATTGGCTATTAATTGGTGTTTGTAGTGGCATTTGCAAGTTGATAATGCTAAAATGCTTTATCAAAATTCAATAGCTTTAGACCCTTTGTAGGCAACATGTCAAGGTTGATTGGAATTTTCAAATGCTAGGCGATAGTTGGTGGATTTTTTTTTTCTTTTTTCCATCTGATGCATTATTAGAAATTATGACTATATTACAGGAGAAGACACTGGAAATTGAATACATAAAAGCAGTCGCTCCTCGGAAACAGGAGGAGCCTTCATTGCATGATGATTGGGTTAGTGCAGTTGATGGATCTTGTCCTCGGTAAGCATAGTTTATTTACTTCTTTATAGTATTTATTTACTCAGAAGAATCCCTTGAATATCAGGATTCAGTTTCCATTTTGCAACTCTTAATTTCTGAGGCAACAGTTTATAAGTGCGCAGTTGTTCTATTTCTGTAGTATTGGATAAGGACATTAACACTGAAACTAATCCAAAAATAGACTTAAGGTATTTCGTGTGACTCAAATTTAAGGACTTTTTCATTAAACTTTTTTTCCTAATTCTTCTCTATCCCTTGTGTCTGAATGTTTATTGAGTTATTTCTTGCATAAATTTGCTTATTTATATTGAGAAGCAAGGTTTTGACCGTGGGAAGAAATATGATGATTATATTACAGAATTTTATCATGATTAGGCAACTTACTCGGCATTTATAATTAGAGCATTTATGTTGAAGACGTATTTATAATTTGAAGATACAATGTGTAACAATTTAAGATGGCAACCTTAGTAGAAAACAGAGTTTTGAGTAGCTCTCATGTATATAAGATTGGATATTGGATGTTCTTCCATAATTTATGGCATTCTTTACTAGGTTATGGTCCATCATGAATATAATGCATAGTAATCTTAGCATAAAATATGAAGGCATACCTAATGGATATATACTGTTCAGTTTCGTTCATTTTTAAAAGTGCTCTAAGTTCTGGTTTATGGCAGGTTCATTTTGACTGGGTGCTATGATGGATTTGGAAGGTAAAAATATAAATAGAAGTTTTGTATATCCTTTCTATGCATTAAAACCTCATTGTTTTCTTATTCATCTTTATGAGGAATCCAACTTATGTGAAGTTTTGTTTCCATAATCTTCAGGGTATGGAGAGGTGCTGGACAGTGCACGCATATACTAGAGGGACACAGTGATGCAATTACTTCTGTTAGTATCATAAATCATGGAGGTATAAACAAGGAGCAAAAGATGCTCTTGCACTTTGTGGTTTACATGTTTGGACAACTAATCCCCTCCTTACATTGTTCTTCTTCCTCAGTTATTATAAATGAAATTTCCTTCCACATTATGGGTGCTTTCTAGGCTTCCTTTAATTTTTTGTTCCTTGAGTCATCTGCTTATCTTTTACTTCTTAGTTGGGATACTATCATGTGCATTTGTCTTCATGTAGTTTTTAATTGATTTTCCTTTACTTGATGTTTTGTTGATGAGTTGAAAGCTGTTATCTTTTTCGCTTCATGTTGTAGTAGCTAAGTCTTTATCCTTCCATTCATAGAGCCGCATCTCAATGTGCAGGTACAGATAGTGCTGCAGTGGCCACTGCCTCAAAAGATCAAACTCTCAGGCTGTGGAAGGTAATTAGACAAAAATTGCTGTTTTATAAAATAGATATTTTCCCCATGACTTAGTGCGTTCCACTTCTCCTGAAAGTTTGACACAGAAGAGCATAAAAATCATCCTACAAAGATTAGAGCCTTCAAAATTTTGCGCGGACATAATGCATCTGTGCAGAGTGTTGCAGCAGAGACTTCTGGAAGCATGGTTTTTTTCTATCACTTTTAATTCTTCTTAATAGTATTGTCTATGTGGTCAAAATTGAAACTTAAGCTCATTTCTCATTTGCAATTATTTATAACTTAGATTTGCTCGGGTTCTTGGGATTGTAAAATCAATTTGTGGCGGACAAATGAGTCTGATACAGAAGGCGATTTGGTGTCAATTAAAAAGAGAAAAGTGAAAAATGAAGCCGAGGAATCTCAGTTAGAGGTATTGCATGACATTTATGCTCTACACTTCATTTTACTTGTGATAATTGTTAGTTTCACATTTTTGTTCCAAAAGCTTTTGAGAAAAACAGAATTTCAGAGTTAACAACTAAATTCAAGCAGTTGAAGTCCGAAATTAGATGGTATTTATAAGAATCAAAGTTTATTACTTATAGAAATCTTGATACTTAGTTGTTCACGTCTCAAATACTTAATAATTCTGTATATGTTATAAAATATTTTTTATCTTCTGAAAAAAGAAATAGGGTAGCTTGAAATAATTCATGGTTTCATTTTGGGTTAGATGATCAAGTTGTTCATTGGGGAAGTTAAGAACGAAGCCCTTTCCTATTGAAAAGCAATTGAAAGAGGATTGCATGTTATGTGTGCTGGGCATGTTGCGGATTGCTTTTATTCTTTCTTGCAATGTGATCTTGAAACATGACTTGGGAATTTAATTTTGTCTATTGATTTTTGTTATTGTTCATGACGTCTCTTGCATTCAGGGGGAGTCTTTTTCCACACTTGTGGGCCACACACAATGTGTATCTGCTGTTGTTTGGCCAGAACGTGAAACAATCTATTCTGCATCATGGGATCATTCTATTAGACGTTGGGATGTGGAGACAGGCAAAGATTCATCAAAGATAGTGAGGATAATCTTACATTGCTTCCCCCCACCACACACTTGTGCGCACACATGGAGATTTGCATGTATATACATGTGTTTCGAGAAGCATGCAAGATTTTGAATACGTAATTTGTCCTACTTATGCAGTTCTGTGGAAAAGCCCTCAACTGTGTACACATTGGAGGAGACGGTTCAGCTCTCATTGCTGCCGGAGGCTCTGATGCTTTCCTTAGGATATGGGATCCACGAAAACCAGGTCTGTTAGATCATATGGTGATATCTCTCCTCTCTGCCTCTTTCTCTCACTTACATTAAAATTCCATTATTCTTGTAGGATCTTCTGCTCCTATTTATCAGTTCTCTTCTCACACTTCTTGGATTTCGGCCTGCAAGTGGCATGATAAATCTTGGTTTCATTTACTTACCTCATCCTATGATGGGAAAGTTATGTTATGGGATCTAAGAACTGCGGTACTGTATTTTTGTCTTTGTTCAATCTTTTAGCTTTCACTTTGCTTTCATTTAGTCCAATTAAATAAATTAACAAATAAATGTGATTTGGGTGAACTTACCTGTATTACCTCATAATCATATTCTGAAGACCATATACCCAGCCCAAAAAAAAAAAAAAAGCAATTTGGATTCTGACTAGTTGATTTCTGTTGTAGTGGCCTCTGGCTGTTATTGAATCACATGAAGACAAGGTATAATGCCATCTATTGCATCTATTTATGTCTGTGTCTTATAAGTAGTTTTTTATTTATGCAAGGGTTTGTTCTGCAATGCAGGTGCTATGTGCTGACTGGTGGAAAAGTGATAGTGTAGTCAGTGGTGGGGTTGACTCTAAGCTTTGCATTTCTTCTGATATTTCTATCCTATGAGGTAAGAATCAATACATTTAATCGGCTGTATTTCTATTATAAACTCAGTTTAAAAAATGACTCTTTGATTTTCTTTTATTGGATGATATGCTAGTTTAAGATACAGGCACTATAGATGCACAGCATCTGTGCACATGCTTAAGATCTAACATGATCAAATTTAGGTGTTCAGTCCTTGATGGATGGAGTTTTATATTATAATCTGTGGCTTTCACTTATTAACAATTAGCTATTGAATGCATTGGTTGCATCCTGGGAATGCTTATCTTGCATGACTAAGAAGTGCTTCATATGTTTGTGGGAATGATTAGTGCTTTAATCCATTAAATCGCTACTTTTGTCTAAAGGGAAGAATTATGAAGATGTAAAGTAACATCTGGAGAACATGAGATAAAATCGCAAAAGACCATTGTCGCCATCCGCCTTGTTGACTTTATGAATGAGGAAATCTAATTCTTTATCAAGGAACCGAAGGTTTAGTCTCTATCGGGCACGAGGATGGTGGCAACTCCGATTTGGTACAAGTTGTATTTTGTTCTGGTAACTGCAGAGCAGCTCAAGGTCAAGCTGAGGATAAATTTTTTATACAAGTGCGTATATTGAGAGATTTTGATAATACCAAGTTTTAGTTTTAACTTAGTTGAACTAATGTGGGCATCATCTTTTATGAAAAATCATTCCCCCAGACTTTGCATAAATGTTAAATGAGACTGCAATTTTGGTTGCTCGAGACTTTTTTGTTGTTGAAGATGGATTTTGGGCCGACGCGAACTTTCTTTTCTTTTATTATTATTCTGTTATTTTTATTATTTCTATTATTGTTATTTTTATAATTATAGCAGTTGCCCAATAGTTGATGCTTGGTCTACAGCCGAAGAGCGTCAAATCTTGACCTCGTATTCCATGTAAAAATTTCTTATATAACAATAAAAAAGGAAAATATAAAAATAAATGCGTAAGTATGTACGTAATTTTTTTTTTCAACTTATAAATCAAATGGTTCTATTTTTGCTCTTAATTACACTTAAAAACAAAGGAAATCTAGAAGGAGAAAGAAAGGAAAAGATTTGCCACGAAAAGCTCCTTAGCTTTAATGGTGAGGACTGCGTGATCACGTGAGTCTGTGACCGATACTTCAAAACTTCCTGGCATATTTGTCATATTTTTATCTTTTTATTTTCTTTTTAAATTGTAATTCATTAATAATAAAATTAAGAATTACAAATAAAGATGTAGACAAGACATTTAATTTTCTTATTAGTAGCTACTAAAATTCATTGATTTTTTAACTAATGAAACTAGAGCCAAAAAGTATAATATTATATTTATCTGTTTGAAATTAATTTTAATAAAATATATAATTTTTTACAGCAATTAGTTCGTTAATTCATTTGAACGTTAAAATAATAACTTATTTAGATATTCTATAACTATATTGTTTTTTTAATAATTTGCAATATATCATGACTGCAGATGAGTTTCCGCCGCTACGTGTTAATAGTATCAATGGAAAAATAAATTTATTTTTTTCAACAGATACTACATACATAATACATAATTAGAGATAATCATGGATCAGATTATACAAAATCAATATTTGATCTGCGAATATATTCATATATCTATGTTCATTTTCGATCTGCTTAGATTTGAATAGATCGAATATCAGAATAGATCATATTGAATAAGATATTATTTATTTTTTATTATGTTAAAAAAATTAAAAATAGAACAATAATTTTATAAATTCATGTCATTTTTGAAATTGAAACCACCAATTTTAGAACCATAATCACCATAATCATGCTTGTCAATGCACTTTAAGCCTTATGGAATGGGTAAATTGTGTAATAAGAGGGAATAAGCGTGGGAGTTGGGATGAAATAGGGGATTAGAAGCCCCGTCCTATGAAATTCTATTATTGATGGTTCATTTTTTATAAAATGACACAGTTGTCTTAATTATTTTATGAAATACCATATCTACCCTTGTTATGAATATTGTTCATTGGATGAAATTTTTATAGAATATCATATATGCTCTTGAACTGAATATTATTGTGATTTTTTTATAAAATATTATATACCCGCAGATTAAAATAAGGAATTTGCCTCGTTGATTTTGCCAAAATATACTCATTATGAATATTACCTTTTCTTGAAAATTTTTTAAGAAAAAAAAATTACAGATAGGAAAAATAATTATCTTATTATTTGCAATAAAGAATAAGCCTTATTTAACAAAATTATTAATTGGATAAATTAATTTATAAATACATTAATATAAGCATTTTGGTCTTTTAACTCAGTTCCTCATCCTATTACTTTTTTTTTGAAAACTTAATAAATTCATTAATAATGAATATAAATTGAGTACATCATAATATTCGTGTATAAATAAGAAATACAAATATAGAAAATTAAAATTTTATGTTTGGAGATGTTCTTAATCTTAATAAAAGAGTTTAATCTTCTGGGTAAAAACGGATCCATTTTCAAATAAGAAGACAAAAAAAAAAGCTTTTACAATATTATTCTGAACATTGATTTTTAAAAAATTTATAACAACTGATACCCATAGAAGGGTTTAATATAATAAATTTTAATGAAAGAACAGACCCATTATCAGATTCCATTGATAAAAAAAATTTACCCGAATTTGAAGATTTGAAGTCTTCAACTACAAGCAACTAATAATCTATCTTATATTTTGAACTGCATGAGAAATAAAATATCCAAACAGATATTCCTCAGCAACGAGGAATAACTCCATTAAAGGGGAAGAATTAATCACCCAAATAAAAGAGTACCAAAATACTTAATTTGAGAGATTAAATCTATATTTTATTTCAAACGATCATGAGTTTGAAAATTATTAAAAGAAACTAAATAAAATAAAATAAAATAAAAAACGATAGTGAAGAATGAAAAGAAATCATCGCGGAGCAAAGAAGACGGTCGACGGTAGTTTAAAAACAAAATTTAAAGTAATAACAAAACAAAAAGAGTCAGAAAGATACTCATTTTAGTGCACAATCTCAAATTCACATATCCTATTTCTTTCATTATTCCTATCAATCTTGTATATTATTGCAATCCGAATTCCTTTTTCGTAGGGCATATGTACATATATATTAAACATAGAAATGGAAATTGTATTCCATATTTAATTACCTATTCCATTCCTTACCGATGCTAATATAGACGAGCTTACAAGTCATATATCCACATCTTGAGGGAGTGCTAGATATACTTTTGTAAATTACTATTGCAACCTTATATCTGTTTATAAATATCTCTGTCATCAATGAATTGACGAGATTTATATCTTTCGGCTTAATATACTGTTTCATCTTTAAATTTTATTATAACTTTATTTTAATTTAATTTTTATATCAATTTCATTTTGAATTTTAATTTTTTATTATAATTTTACTCCGATTTGACTTTTAAATAAATTTCATCTTGAATTTTAATCTTTTGTTAAAATAGCATTTTAAATTATAATTAGGACTTAAAGTATAAATAAAAAATAGATTCACTCATAACCTTGAACTTAAATTAACTTAATAAATTTGCGTGGACGAGGGAGTTTGGATTAATAGTAAACACAATCTTTATTATTCTTTTAATATTTTTATTCTTTCTTTTATTATAATAAGTAATATTTAAAAATTAATTATTTGGTACATTAATTTCTTTTTTAAAAAAATTAGAATATAATTATTATTATGGTGATTTTAATATAAAGTTTAGAATAATTATAAAATATAAAACAAAGCTACTGTTGATGTATTTGACTCAAACTATGTCACGATCCGTTTCCATGGGTCGGACCGGCACTAGGACCTGGGTAAGCTTAAGGCCCCCGAGACTCGTAGTAAGCCTAATCTCTGATTTCAACACCATAATTACATGAAAATATTCTACAAGATGGCCCATTATATTTTTAATGACTCAAACTATCACAGGGCCTTATTTTATTCAACTCAATCATTCCCATAAAGTCTTACATACACTTATCATTATTATTATTACAATCATAAATCTTAACATAACTGCGGATTTTCTACTACCGTATTACTACAAAGAATTCTAAATAATTCTATCTTATACCTTTACATATTTCTTTAAATAACTTCAAAAGAAAGAAAACTAAAGCCTCAAATATATACAACTGATTCACCAATTCCTGAAACAACATAAAGGATAAGGGGG
>CANUEX010022961.1:0-17853 GCA_948099535.1 Jatropha multifida | reverse complement strand
AAACATATACTTAACTTAAACATATTTTCATCAACTTCATTAAAACTTACAACTTGTAAAGGTTTACCATTTTTCATACTATTACAAATCAAAGCTTATACTTACAATATATATATATACTTAACATAACTTATGAGGCTTAAAAACCAAGTCACTAAAACCTTTACTTATACTTATTTGATCATAAACCGATTTTACACAATTTAATAGTTATTATTTCAAAATTTCTTAACTTAGAACTTCATTAAAATGCAAAAGTCATACTTATGAAATTCAAAGTGTACTTATTCAAAACGTATACTTAATATCGCATAAAAGTACTTAAACTAAGCTTAAAAGCAAATGAAAATCAAGCCCTACCACCTTATGGTGGTTCGGCCTCTATATGAATACCAAGGGGGGGGGGGGGGGGTGGTTCCCCTCTTTCAAATAAACCTAAAAGCAAGTTGTAAATACTTATAAAAGCCATTAAAAGTCTTAACCCAAAATCCTTTAACATAAAACTCATTTCTACTCAAATCTTACTTTCTTCAAGTCTTGTAAAATCCATAATCATTAAAAGTATAAGAAAAGATTTAAACCACCATTTAACTACTTATGAACTAACACATTAAAGTCAAAACCAAGCAAAAAAAAGGAATAAATCAATAGGCCCTTCATCTCAAGTGATTCGGCCAAGCTTAGTAAGGTAGGAAGGGAATGTTTTCCTTTCCATTTAAGGATTCTACCATGCTTGGAAATCATGCCAAATCATATAAAAGCAATCAAATAATCATTTTCCAAACAAAATCACAAAATCTTCAAAATTCATTCAAAATCTAAGAATTAAAAACTTAAAGAAAATGAAAAGGGAAGGAAAATATTATTGCACTAACCTTTAAATTAAGCTTGGAGAGCCTCAATCCTTGGCTCTCTCCTTCCCTTTGGAAGAGGGTTCTCCAACCTCTTCAAAGTAGGAAAACTAACATTAAAATCAAGAATTCACAAAAGAAGTAGATGGAGCATGATTTAATGCATCAATTACATATCTAAACCATGAATTTTACTTATTAATTCAAAAATTCAAAAATTCACAACTTCCTTACTTAGGTAGTAAACTCCAATTCCTTTGCTTAGGGGCTCCAATTACCACTTCTTTTACTTAATTCTGAAGGTTTAATCACTAAACTTTGGTTTAATTCATCAATTTCAGGGTAGTTTAGAGGTAGAGAAATTGAAAGAAGATGGAGGAGAGAAAGAAAGAGTGTGCTGTTGGAAATGGAGAAGAAGAAGAAGAAATAGTTGGATAAGTGTTGATTTTAAGTAGCAAAGTCAAACTTGGCTACTTCATTTTATGTCAAATGGATGGCTAGGATTTATTCTCTAGTATTCTCTTCTAAGGGCTCTAAATATTCACCAAATAATTCTCTTCCAATTATTATTTAACTCCACCAATTTATTAACTTAACTCCATAAAAATAATTTCTCAAGTTTCCTTAATATGAATTCACTAGAAAACACTATTCATTAAATACCTTAATTCTCCAAAAATATTCACTAAATATTTCCTACTCATATAAATCATGCAAACATGTTGTAAAAATATTAAATCAAGTATTAGACATGCATAATAATTTTTCGGTACCCGAATAATACAAAGTCTCGGACCGATGGTATTATTCATAGATCGATAAACTACTATTCACCAATAATTTATTACTTACTTTGTCATGAAAAATTTATGTATTAACTTTAATTAATTAAGACTAATCACATAAAATCTAATTAACTCCACAAATATTAATTATGTTTAATACCATTATTGACCCATCTAAATAACATCATTTTAAGATTCGAAATTTTAGGGCGTTACATGAAGCCCATGAAACAAGCTCAAAGGCAATTCCATTCAAAGTTGATTCCACAGATAAAAGCTAAAGTCAAAAACTCAGTGAGGTCGATTTCATAAGGGAAGTCAAGTATCCTACTTGGATCTCAAACATTGTTCCTGTCAAAAAGAAAAATAGATAGTTAAGAATTTGTGTAGATTTTTGAGATTTAAATAATGCATGTCCGAAGAATGAATTTCCTCTTCCCATCATTGAAATTATAGTGGATGCCACAACTGATTATAAATGACTTTCCTTCATGGACGACTCATCTGCTTATAATCAAATCCCAATGGCTATTATGAATATAAAAGCAATAGTGTTTCGAACACGGAAAGGTATTTATTGCTACACAGTTATGCCTTTTGGACTAAAGAATGTTGGTGCTACTTATCAATTTAAAGCATCAATAGTAATTTTTTTGGACTAAAATAATATCAAGTCTCGGACCGATTGTACTATTTACATACCGATAAACTACTATTACAGACTCTGAAAAACAGGATGTTACATAATATGCTTATGGGGACACTGAACCATAGGCAAATCTACAAACGAGGAAACCCCTTACTCTCTAGTCTACGGAATGGAATTTGTACTATCAATAGATAGAAGTGCAGTCCTTGCACATAATGATGGAATCCAAGATTTCAAAATATCAATGGGCAAAAAATCACTATCAATAGTTAGCACTCCTAGATGGGAAGAGGCTCAATGCCCGGTTCATGGATCAGTTTTATAAGAGGAGGATAGTTAAGCACTTTAATAAGAGAGTTCATCCGAAGCTACTTAGAGTAGGGGATTTGGTTTTAAAATAGATGCAGCCAAACACTCATGACCCAAGGAGAAAGTTAAAGCCTAACTGGGAGGGTCCATTCTTGATCAAGAAGATGTTTTCCAAAGGTGCAGTTAAGCTATTAGACATGGAAGGCAATGAGTTCACTGAAGCGGTCAACCTAGATAGGCTGAAGAAATTTAATGTATAGCTTGAAATGTTTATGGTGAAGCCCAATTAATAAATTCACATTTTTTGTTCTTATTAACTTTAAAGTGTATTATGCTCAGTTTATGCTAATATGCAAATGTTGTGAATTTACTTCGATGCAACATAATAAATAGGAACTATATCAAGCATTTCAAGAAAAAAGACATTACATTTGTAATAAGTGCATACATTCCATAAATTGCACATTTAATAATTGTTTAGTTCATATCATCAGAAAACAAGATAGAGCATCTACATGCCAGGTCATAACAAAAAATTAGCTGTCAATAAATCAGTCGACTCTAAATCAACACTGACTCCAGATTAAGCATGCAACTAAGAATGCTACAAGTCTGAAGCAAAAGTATCAGCCACATAAAAAATGGGTACAGTCATGCAAGTAGGCTAAGAGGAAATAAAGTGGGTCAGAAATCACTGTGTAATAAGGCAACCTTCAAATCGAGTATGAGCAAGGATAAATTGATGTCGATTGTATTGCTTAACCACTCGACTGGGATAATAAGCAAGTTCCATCGACAACCCACACAGGGGGACACAGAGCATGTAAGAGCAAATTGTGACTCGCTCTATATACCACGAGGGGCAAGTCCATCTGACTCCCTTAGAAGTAAAATCCTGAAAAATAGTAGTCCACTCTTCCACAATCTCGCCAGTCAAGCGGCATTGATGTTGGACATAGACTCATGGTCTATAATCGAACATTAAATGGTCCACTAGTGGAGCCATTACTTGAAGCTTCTCAAAATCCCATAACTGCAAATGCATTCAAAAAGAAAATAAAAGAAAAAAAAAGCTCATTAAGTTAAAAATTTGGAAGGGTGGCTTAAGCAAAAATTAGAACACAAAAAAGAATAAATCAAAAGAATAAAAAAATAAATAAAAAAAAGGCTCGTTAAGCTAAAAACCCGCAAAGGCGGCTTAAGCAAAAGTTAGAGCATAAAAGAAAAATGAAAATGAAAATGAAAATGCATTTACCTGTAGTAAAAGCGGACTCCCTAATGGATCAAGCATGAGCTAGAGTCATGAGCATGCTCTCCCAGCCGAATGAATGTCTCTACCAGAATAAGTGAAAATGGCGTGCGACGCCTAGCCATATTCTCGACTATGGGTACTAGGCTAAGGCTGCCATAGTCGTTGATGCCACTAAGTAGCACGTACTGACTAAGAAGGTAGAAGTACACAAGAAAAGGCCAATATTGGCTAGTGCGGTCCATAAACAAGGCACCGTCAATAAGCGATCAGAGAGGTACGACATCAGTGAAGTAGGGTCTATGTCAATCTGGGGCACTACAGGAACTTCTTCCACCACGGGTATTCTCCTAGAAATAATGCTGAACTCTTCAAACAATGGATAGATCTCGAAATCATTATTGCAAAACAAGTTATTTGAAGGATCAAAATGGTTTGTCAACTATTGCAGCAATCCAGGTTGAACCCAAATGATTCGACAATAACTTAGCCCATTGAGTTTGGATGGTGATGGTAAATCCCAATGCTCACAGCTAAGACTATGGAATAGTGCTTTGAAGGCAAGTGCCAAGGACCAATCCATAAAAAATGTGGAAGAAATTAGAAGTTTGGGAAAGTTTTTGAGTGAGAGTTTCGTCTGAAAAAAAGAAAAGAGCTTTTATAACAAAGAAGCAAAGAACAGGTTGATAGCTGGTTGCCACTGCAGCATTAGTGATCCAAGCCACTACATGCGGCGAATGCCTAGTCATGTAATTTTACTTCCTAAGGCAGACAGCTGCAGAAAATACTAATTTATTGTTTTACTTCCCAGATTCAACAAGTCATGTAATTTTTCAACTATAAACCATAAATATTTTAATATCACTCAGATACACATAAAGAAAATGGCTCTTGGCCTTCCAATGTATGAAAATAATCATTCTTTATAAAATGTTCCCCAAAATGGGTCCAGACTACAAAAATAGACAAAGAAACTGAGAAAGCAGACTGAGGCAGCCAACCCAAGACATGTTCAACATTGTGTTCTCTGAATCTTCTTCACTGGTCTCCTCAGCCTCTTCTATCACTACTTGACTATGTCTAGTTCCTTAACTAGCATGCTTGCCGCATTGCAGCCCACAACCTCGACTAGCAGGAGGCTTCTCTACATTCTTTTATAAGCATTAGCTAAAGCAATTCATACATACATGGCATGTACATTGCATATTTTTTTGTGTTGTTGCTTTTGTACTTACAAATACATGCTCATCCGAGAGCCTCACCACCACACCACCAACTTCAAGTGCACAACCTCGAACAACTTGCACACCTCATTATAATCATCAATTCACACTTGCAGAACAAGATAAGGGTAGGGGAAAATGATACGAAAGTAGAATGATAAAAGACCAACACATGAATAAAGAGCAGAAGCTAGTCACATGAGTGAAAACAGGTGGTGCCATCTAATATGGACTCATTAGATGCGTATTAAGCATGCCTTGTGTAGTGTGACCTGTGCGGTCTAGGATGAAGGAGAATGAGGCACTTAGGCCATGCTCCGACATACCAACGATAATGATTGTATCCAGAGCTTTAGGCTAGGGACCTCTCCTCACGTGCTTGTCGCACTGTTGCTGCTGCTACAGGAATAAGGCACAATCTATAAATAAAAGGAAAAGAGACTAGGGCAAAGCCAATATCAAAATTGAATGAGGATTAACACTCACTTGTATTAGGACAATGCCCTGGACTCTATTGAACTCTTTCTCCTCAGCGAAGGGGTTGAACTCAATAAGAGGAGGGATGTGGACCAATGGCTACATCTGCATAAACACAACATAAGCATAGGGCACAAAAGGTGCTAGGTCGTCTATAGCAACTGATCCTCTTTGAGCAGTGGCAACATCCTGCGCCAGCTTTATGGACCTCATTGTTCACCAGGATTTCAGCACCAGCCTTTAGGAAATTTTGCTATGGTTCCAATGGTGTGAGAATCATCTCATTCGGACATCGTTTGGGGCTCGAACACCCCCCCAAAAGCCCAAAAAACCTAGAAACCAAAGGGGAGGAGCATCCTGGTAATTAGTTAGGATTTGTGCTGGCCATCCTAGTGGTGGCGCTGATCACCCCGGCGGTGGCTCCAATCAGGCAGCCACCGGGACCCTTTACTAGCACCCAAAATTGAATCTTTGGCGCCAATAATAGGGTGGTCGGTGTCGATCAGGTTGGCTTCGCCACCCCCAATTGCCTATAAAAGGCACACCCCCCCATTTCACTCACCTCTTGTTACTTGATCGAGCACTTCTCAAGCATCGATAACTCTCATTCCCACTTTTATGATTCTACAACCACAAAGTCTAACTTTGCTCATCTTCTATAGTTGAGTTTAAAGTCGAACTTGGCTCTCAAAAGTCGATCCTTTTGACTTTCAATCACACTTTGACATTCCTTAGGCCAAAGCTGGTAGTTAGGTGATTCATTATTAATTAAATCTGATTGATTAATAATTCATCATTTAAAAATATTATATAAGACTATAACGCGCCCTACCTTAGCTTATATTTGGAGAAAGACTCAACCTCTTTGGTTGACGACTCATCGTGGAGCTTCGATCTGACAGCGTCACAAGCACAAGGGTATAGTCACTTAAACTCAGACTTTATCAATTAAGCCCGGTCTATCCAGCAAATTATCAACCATCAAAGCCCAATCTGTCCAGCACTATGCATGCTTTAAGCCCGATCTGCCCGTTCTGTTCAGGAAAACCTCAGAACCAGCTTTCAAAACTAAGCCTGGAATCAGCTGGCAAACCAGTAACCCCAATTTAAGAGTGGCACCTTCAAAACCCTACCATCCTGATTAATGGTAGAACTTTGTGCACCCTGATCCTCATATAAACAAGGTATGAATCATACCTATGGATTTTAGCCTAGGTAGCGGGTCCCCAGCCGAATTGACCGATTGGGACTTAGGAGAATGTGTTGCATGACTTAGAATCCTCGATAAATGAGGCTAGGGTTAGGCTTCCCTCAAAATTACACACCTTTATTTCATTTGCTTACTTTTAATGCATTATATATATTGCCATTCATTATAAGTATACCCATGCATTGATAAACTGATATTCATGCAAAATAATGATTTTTGACTTTCAATTAGACCCAACCTTTTGATCCATATGCAATAAAGCTAAAAACCTAGTCCCCAAACCTAATGATTCGAGGCTAGTGCATTTTAATCCATTATGGAACACTAAAAGGAGTCAATCATGGGGTTTTTACCTTATATTTTCCTTGAAAATAAAAATAAAGTAAGGTGGCAACTCTAACACACCACACATAGTCAAAGCTCTCCAAAGAACCAACCCAACACCACTTAAGCGCTAAACAGAGCAATAAAACTAATAAAATTGATAATCAGGTCAATTAATCAGACAAACTAAGCCACATATAGGGTTAAATCAAAATAACAAAAGCGAGAGCGACCGCAACGGGGTTCCATCCGGTCTCAACTTTTCAATTTTTGTGAGGAATCGACCAATGGGACCATCTGATCAGACTCCATCCTTCAAGTCTTTCCGACAGCGCTCGGGAGGGGCCTCATAGGCTGGCGACTCTATTAGGGACCTTAAACACTTTTTCAAACTAAAAAATATAGTAAGAGGACTACTAAGTAGTCTTTGGATCTCCAGTTTGGGTCTAATTGAAAATCACCTTGCATACATACAAATGCATCATTTGGGATCTTTTCCGTCATTAGAATTAAGCAAATAGAGTTACTGTTGTCACTTTAGGGCGATCGCTCTTAGAGCTGTCCCGGGTTGAGAAAGCTGCTCACTTATCTAGTAGACCTCCGTTCCTTATGGTAGGGCAAAGGGTTTGGCATACCAATTGTTTCATTTGATACGACATGGTCAAATGATGGGGTATATACCAACTCTAGTGGATGGAACCCTCAAACCAATCCATCAAAAGCATGTAATGGCCCTAGATCCGATCCTTAGGATTATATGCACCCTTCATCATGAAACCATTTTGGCATCACATTCAGTACTCACACATTACATGTTATGGACTAAGAGTCTAAACCCAATCCAGTAGTAACCAAACATCAAGCCAGTGGTAACCTAAACACCATCCAGTGGTAACCCATACACCAGCCAGTGGAAACCTAAACACCAAGCCATTGGTAACCCAAACACCATCTAGTGGCAACCTATACACCATCTAGTGGTAACCCAAACACCATACAGTGGTAACCAAACTCTAATCCAATGGTAACCTAAACACCATCATGTGGTCAACCAAAATATTACCAAATCACTAAAGCCTCAAACCAGACTTGAGCACCTAAAATTATCAAAGCCTCAAAATAAAATTGAGCACCTAAAAGTGCCACAAAGCCTTAGATCACACCTAAGCACCTTCATCTCCCAAGCTGGGGGCAATGCCAGAGTCATGTCATTAAATCTTAGCTCGTGCATTACTTCTTCCTATCCGAAAAACCTCAAACCAGACCTGAGCACCTCAGATTAGCAAAACCTCAAAATGGACTTAAACGCCTCAAAACAGACTTGAACACTCAAAATACCAGAAAGCCTTAGATCAAACCTAAGCACCTGCACCTCTCAAGCCAAGCGTAATACCCAAGTCATGCTGTCAAATCTTTACTTGTGCATTGCTTTTTCCTATCCAAAAAGCCTCAAACTAGACTTGAGCACCTTAGATTTTCAAAGCCTCAAAATAGACTTGAGCACCTCAAATTACCAAAGCCTTAAAATAGATTTGATCACCTAAAAGTACCAGAAAGCCTTAGATAAGACCTAAGCATTTTCATCTCCCAAGCCGAGGCAATGCCCAAGTCATGCCATCAAATCTTGGCACATCCATTGCTTCTTCTTAACCCATGCTCTAAAACATAATATATAATATATAATATATAATATATATATATATATATATATATATATCAGACTCGAGCACCTCAAAGTACTAGAAAGCCATAGATCAAACCTAAGCATCTTCACTTCCCAAACCAGGGGCAACACTCGAGTCATGCCATCAAATCTTGGCTTGTGCATTACTTCCTCCTATGCAAAAGCCTCAAACTTGACCTAAGCACCCTAAATTACCAAATCCTCAAAACAGAGTTGAGCACCCCAAAATACAAGAGAGCCTTAGATCAGACGTAAGCACCTTCACTTCCTAAGCTAGGGGCAATGCTCAAGTCACGTCATCAAATCTTAGCTCATGCATTACTTCTTCCAATCCAAATAGCCTCAAACCAAACCTGAGCACCTCATATTACTAAAGCCTTAAAACAGATTTGAGCACCTCAAAAAACCAAAAAGCCTTGGATCAGACCTAAGCACCCTCACTTCCCAAAATGGGGGCAATGTCCGAGTCATGCCATCAAGTCTTAGCTTGTGCATTGCTTCCTCCTATCCAAAAGCCTCAAGCTTGACCTGAGCACTTTAAATTACTAAAGCCTCAAAACAGACTTGAGCACCTCAAAATACTAAAAATCCTTAGATCAAACCTAAGCACCATCACTTCAAAAGCTAGGGCAGTGCCTGAGTCATGCCATCAAATCTTGGCTCATGCATTGCTTCTTTCTATCCAAAAAGTCGAAACCAGACCTGAGCATCTCAGTTTACCAAAGCCTAAAATAGACTTAAGTACCTCAAATTACCAAAGCCTTAAAACAGACTTAAGCACCTAAAAGTACCAGAAAATTTCAGTTCAAACCTAAGCACTTTCATCTCCTAAGCTAAAGGCAATGCCTGAGTCATGCCATCAAATCTTGGATCATGCATTGCTTTTTCCCATCCAAAAAGCCTCAAACCAAACTTGAGCACCTCAAATTACCTGTAATGCCCTGATTTATGGAGTTATGAATGACTACTGGATTGCTAATTGGTACCGAATTGGGGTATTGGAATGAATTTCAATTTAGATAAGTTATTTTCATAATTATTTTGCCTAGGTTGTGATTCATGCATTACACGTTATGTGTCTGATTATTCGTGCATTTAATGGAGTCTGGATTGCGAATTGGGAAGTTGTGTCTTTGGAAGCCTAGTTATGGAATTTAATGTGATACAGTTCTAGTTGCACCTAGATATTTGGAATTAAGAGAGAGAATGGTGTTAAATTGATTTTAAAATATTTTTCCTAAATTGATTTGATTTAGGCATTAAAATAACTAATTTGGTATTTGTTGTCAATTATTGGGATTTGATTTTCAAATAAGATTTATTGATTATTATTGTTACTCATTTATTATTTAAGGAATTATTTGTTAAAGTATAGTTTTAATTGTATCAATGGTATTTAATTTATGGGTATTTTATTAAATGGGTTTTAATATAGGTGCGCTTATTTAATTATGGGCCATTTTGTGTTCTTTTTCTTAAAAAGAAAGGAAAAATAAGAAAATATATATTTTAACCTAAAATTAAAAAGAGTGGCCAACACCCTCTTTTGAAAAGAGAGTGTCGCCCTCTTCACACACACACGCACAAGAGAGGAAGAAAAAAGAGAAAGACAGGTCTTCTTCTATTCCTGTGATTTTGACCATTGGAATCTACAACCATATGAAAATTGATAGTTAGTAACATTAGAATAGTGATTGAAGTTAAAATATTAAGGTGCAATTAGGCTATGATCACAGAAGGTATTCCGTAATCAAGGTAAGTTTCTGTTTTGCAATCTATATGTTGTTCTCTAATTTGATTATGTTATTAGAGTCATTATTATTAAGAGATTTCAAATCCCTAATGGTTAATGTCTATGTTTTATTTTTTTGCTTTTCATGCCCATAGAGAAGGGTGAACCTTCTAAGATTTATAAGGGCAAAGGGCAGGCATAATTGTGAAGTTTGGTTTGCTATTGTGCAGTTTAAGGTTAGTTCTCTACAAGTATATGCCTACTTTGATTTCTTTGATTGATGTTTGGGTTTTTGTGATCATGAGTATATTTTGAGGGATTTAATCAATTTGGTTGTATTAATTGAAGTTAGTGTTATGAATATCACATTAGTTTTCTTTGAGCTCTTTTACTCTTATTTGGTTTACTTGAATGTAGTTTTTTTTTGTTAATCTTTAATTCTTATGAGGACGAATTGATTTGGCATGTTTAGAGGCTTTAAAAGAGTGAAATCTCGTAATTGGAAAACACTGATTACACGGTCGTGTTGACTGACACGCCCAGGCCATGTAGTCTTCTAACTTGTGAGACATGGCCTGCTGACATGGCCACGATAGAGAACACGGCCTGGTCATGGACTCTCCTGACTCTCACTATGCTACTCTATGGTTTTTACCTTCTAATGATGCCTAAACACTCTAAATGCATGCCTAATGAATTTTTGATGCGATTTCCCTTCTAAAATCTCATGGAAACATTAAAGAGAAACAAATAAAGTATGTATCATGATTATCATAACTTAATTGAGTGATGAAGATTAATTGGGAATTTAAGCCTAAATGATGTATGAATGTGCAATTGAATGAACCAACGTGTGATTATATGCTAGTTTGAGATAAATGTATGACCAGCTTAGGAAGGGAGCATGTACCCTAATGTTTTAGGATCGACGAACCATGTTCTTACTTGTGTTTGACTTGATTTTTTTTATAGATTGCATGAGCTATACTTGATGTATGATATTATGCTTAGTTGCATAATAAAATGTGTGGATAGATGTTATCTTATAATTTTATTATTATGATGTTGACTTGCTCGACCTATGTACTACCATGAAATGAGTGTGTGCTTATGACTTGATAATACCAATTTGGTATTATGCTTTAAAAGCTTAAAGCTATGCACCAGGTATGCTTACTACTTGACATCATGAATAACGTTAGGCTAAGATGTTATGCGTTGTTGCGATCGCAATTGAATTACTTGAGCAATATATGTTACGAATGTGAGATTATTAATACTTGTGAAAATGTATGAGCATGGATGTTTTGGATTTATAAGAACCTTATGATCATCTATGATTAATGAGCAAGTTGCAATCAAATACACTTACTTGTTATGTGTATTGCTAGACATTTTGGTTGTGGATGTTAATTGGAAGTTGATTTAAACTGGATTGACCTAAAAAGAATTAATGGGCTCTTACTGTGGTCTTGGTTGAATAGTTGCTAGAATATGGTTATCTGTTTCTGAAAATAAGGCAAGCTATGAATTCTAATTTGGATTGCGCTATGATCATATGCCAGACACGTAGGTGTCTTCAGGACGAGTGGACACACTCTACTGACTCTGTATCTGAAAGACTTTATAAGTCTACTGTTAAAAGGCTAACTAGCTAGTATTAGTTTGACAGTTATCAGACACTGTACTGTTATCTGTTCTACTTCTGTTTTATTTGAATCACTGTTAAGGCCCAAATATTTGGACTAATGAATATGATATGGTTAGCACAACTATAATAGTTAATTACTTGTGATTCAAGTTACCTACAAATTGTTCGTATATGATTACTTGTTGTGCAAGTTATTTACAAGACTATTAATATGATTATCTATTATGCAAGATAATGTCATAAAAATGCAACATGTATGTTTATACTATGGAGAGATTCTTAGATAAAGTGATAGGTTCTTCTATTGTACGATCTTTATTGTGAAGATTTTATGAGAATACTTGAGTTAGCTTCATGAGCCAACTGCTATCACATGTATGAATTAACACTGTTATGTGATTATTTAACTGCAAGTGACGTGGAAATACTTATATATGAATTGTCGGAGAGACAAACTATTATTTATACATACTGATTGAAGTGGGTTCTTGAGATGCAAACTTGGATGTGTTTATACTATAAGTGTTCGCATAGAGATATAGTATGGGAATGTGACTTGTTGTGGTACATGACATTTCGATATTGTGTATGGTTTCAATGGACCATACTTCTATGCTATGTGAATGCATATATATTGTTGAGTACCACTGAGTTTTATACTCAGCGCGATGTTTTTTAACTTGCATAGGTTGAAGTTTGTTAACTGTGGATCTCAAGTACCTGTGTCTAGAGAGAAGATCTTCTACCTCCATACTAGAGTGTGACTCTAAACTATAGACTCATGGCATGTGTTATATTTGGAATAAAGAGAGTATTGATTTGTTATGTGGGGCTTGGAACTTATTTATTTCAGTACATTTAATTTATTTCTTGAACTTTATAAGGATTTTGATTTGTTCCACATAGACTTGGACTCTTACTTTGAGATTGAACTTTTGACATTTTTGGAATTATAAATGTTGGATTTGAGAATGGTTTCTTTTGAGAATTTCGTTGTTACTTTGGAATGTTTATTAATAGGTAACCGTTTCTTAAATGGTATTTTCAAAGGACATTCTTGTTGTTTTCTCTAGGAATTACCTAAACTATTATAAAACTGTTCGATGGGTTACCACTACTGTTTTGAAAGATTTAAATTTTCCTAACTTATATTTTAACTATTTAAAGCAAGTTATGGGTTACAAGACTTTGCTGTTTGTTTTCCAAACAATAAATACTAGATCTGCACTAATAAACAAGCCGGTATGTGCCTCTGGCACAGAATGTGATACC
Organism: Jatropha multifida; assembly: GCA_948099535.1. Lineage (NCBI taxonomy): Eukaryota > Viridiplantae > Streptophyta > Magnoliopsida > Malpighiales > Euphorbiaceae > Jatropha > Jatropha multifida. The sequence continues at coordinate 4,437 of CANUEX010022961.1, read as the reverse complement.
TCTTATCTGGCCTTGCGGGGTCAGAAAGGGGGTGTTACATTTAGTGGTATCAGAGTAGCTGGTTTAGTCGGTTCTGGTTTAATTTGCTTGGTTTGACTATTTTGTTTAACTTGTTTTGTTTAACTCATTTTGGGGATTGGGTGTGAGATTTGGAAGTCAGCTTTATATAGCTATTAGAACATGCCATTATTCCAGTTTGGAATGGAATCTTACTCTGATACAAATCTTATGAATTGTAGGATTGATGTGAAGTCTTCAGCTTCTCAGCACGCTACTGTTGAGAAGCTTAATAGTCATGTTCCTTCTAATGGTGCTAAGGCTGGAGATTCTGTAGGTGAGCATGTGTCAGCTACAGGACCTGCTGCTAATGGTCCAGTGGCTCAGGGGCAGGATGTAATGGCTTACAGATGTTCTTAGGCAGGCTGCAGGTCAAGCCCTAGTGGTTCCAATAACTGTTCCTCGACCCCCTATCGATAAACTTTGAAAGTACAGAGTAGAGGATTTTAAGGGCATGAAGGAGGATGATGCTAGTGCTGCTGAGTTTTGGCTAAAAAACACAAAGAGAGTGTTAGAGCAATTGCAGTGTTCCCCTATTGACTGTTTGATCTATGTTACTTCCCTACTGAAGGAGGCAGCTACCACTGGTGGTCTACCACTTTGAAGACAGTCGAGGCTGAATGGAGAACTTGGAATTTCTTTCTGGCAGAGTTCAAGAAGAAATATGTGGGTACACTATTTCCCGAGCAGAGAAAGGTAGAGTTCCTAGAGCTGAAACAGGGAAGAATGACAGTCTCAGAGTATGAGAGACAGTTCATAAGATTGAGCAAGTATGCTTCCGAGCTCATACCTACTGAAAAGGACAGATGTAAATGGTTCAGGAAAGGACTTCACAATGAGTTGGAGTTTGGTCTGCTTCCCCATCATCACACTTAGCTATCAGCATCGGTGTTTGATGCCTTAGAGCTAGAGGAGATCAGAAATAAACAAGAGAGTCATAGGCAGAGGAATCAGCAGAAGAGGTTTCACAGTGCACTGATCGGACAAACTTCTACAACTCAGAACTCTAATAGGAGGCATAAAGGACCCCCATCATCTGGGCACAGGCAGGGATAGAGACAGGGTCAGAGTCGGCCATCTAGACAAACTCCCCAGATTACCTCAGTCGCTAGTGCAGGTGGCAGTGGTAGAGGTGACTTACCAGCCTATGTTTCTTGTGGCAAGAAACATCCAGGCATTTGCGGATGACAGGAGCTTGTTTGAGGTGTGGGTCCACAGAGCACATGATTCGTGACTGCCCGAAGACCACAGTCGAGATTGGTCAGCAACCTGCTAGATCTACTCCTATAGCTCCTTAGAACAAAAGTAGAGGTGCAGCTGGTACCGGTGGTCAGAGAGGAGCTTCAAAAACAGTGGATAGACCCGTGTCTAGAGCTCCAACCAGAGTATATGCCATCAGAGGTAGGGAGGAGCAAGATGCACCTGATGTGATAGTGGGTACGTTCTTTATTCTTAGTACCTCTATACATGTATTGATAGATTCGGGTTCTACCCATTCTTATTTATCTATGCATCTAGGGATTTGGGTGGTTTGCATGTTGATACTGTAGATAAAAAAATAGAGGTTATAAATCCCGTAGGGCGTAGTGTTACTGTGAACCGTGCATATAAAGACTGTCCAATTATTACTCATGGTCACATTTTCTTGAGGGACTTGATCGAATTACCATTTTAGGAATTTAATGTCATCTTGGAAATGGACTAGTTATTTAGACATAGGGTGATGGTAGATTGTAGGCATAAGAGAATTACTCTTTAGACACCTTCGGTAGAGGAAATTGTATTTGTTGGAGAGAGGCCAAATTTTCTCTCCAATGTCATCTCAGCTACTACTGCCAACAAGATGATACAACATGGGTGTCAAGCTGTCCTAGCTTGTGTGCTCGAGCATAAAAGGGAACCTCATAGTGTGCTAGATGTATCGACTATTCAGGATTTTGCTAATGTGTTTCTTGAGGATTTACCAAGGCTAGCTACAGATAGAGAAGTTGAATTCAATATTGAGGTGATTCCGGTACCACCCCGATATTCATTGCTCCCTATCATATGGCACCTGCAAAATTGAAGGAGCTGAAAGTGCAGATTCAGGAGTTGTTGGACAAATTCACCCCAGTATCTCTCTGTGGGGTGCCCCAGTACTATTTGTTAAGAAGTAGGATGGAACTATGTGGCTTTGTATCAACTACAGACAGTTAAATAAAGTGACAATCAAGAATAAATATTCGTTGCCACAGATTGATGACTTATTTGACCAGTTAAGAGGGGCTTGTGTCTTTTCAAAGATTGACTTGAGATCTGGATATCATCAGTTGAGGGTTAAGGAGTCAGATGTGCCTAAAACTGCCTTTCAAACTCAGTATGGACATTATGAATTCTTAGTGATGCCATTCGGGTTGACTAATGCCCCAGCTGCATTCATGGATTTAATGAACAGGGTTTTCCATCCATATCTTGACTAGTTTGTGGTGATGTTCATTGATGACATATTAGTGTATTCACGGACTGTAGCTGATCATGATGTTCATTTGAGGATGGTAGTGCAAACTCTAAGGGAAAAGCAGTTATATGCTAAATTCAGCAAATGTGAATTCTGGTTAACGGAGATAACTTTTCTAAGGCATGTTATATCAGCTGGGGGTGTCAAGGTTGATCCTAAAAAGATTCAAGCAATGGTCGACTGGCAGCCGCCTAGAAATGTTGTAGAAATCAAAAGCTTTTTAGGCTTAGCTGGATACTATAGGCGCTTCGTCAAGAGGTTTTCACTCATTGCTGCCCCTATGACAAGGTTACTTCGTAAAGATGTTAAGTTTGAATGGATGGAGAAATGTCAAGCCAATTTCAACCAATTAAAGAAGATGCTGACAGAAGCATTGGTGTTAATCCAGCTTGAGCCGAGCAAGGTATATGATGTTTATAGTGATGCTTCCCTTAACGGACTTAGCTGTGTACTCATGCAGGAAGGATAGGTAGTTGCTTATGCATCAAGGCAGTTGAAGCCACATGAAAAGAACTATCCTACTCACGACCTGGAGTTAGCAACCATTATTTTCGCATTAAAAATTTGGAGGCATTATTTATTTGGGGAGAAATGTAGAATTTTTACTAATCATAAGAGTCTTAAATATTTGCTCACTCAAAGGGAGCTTAATTTACGACAATGGAGATGGGTTGAGATACTGAAGGACTATGATTTCACTATTGATTACCATCCTGGCAAGGCAAATGTAGTTGCAGATGCGCTTAGTAGGAAATCTTTAGTAGCTCTACGAGCGATGAATACACACTTGTCGATAACTAGTGATGGGGTGATTGAGGCAGAAATGAGAATCAGGCCTACCTTTGTTCAGCAGATTCAAGAAGCTCAACTGCATGATGAGAAAATTTCCTTATGGAAAGGTTTGGTTTGAGAAGGAAAGAAGAAAGGCTTTGTAATTAGAGAAGATGGTTGTCTATATTTTGGGGATCAGATTTGTGTACCAAAGATTCCAGAGTTGAGGAAGAACATCATGGAAGAAGCTCATAATAGTCCGTATGTCATGAATCCTGGTAGTAAAAAATGTATCGGGATCTAAAAATTCATTTTTGGTGGCCAGCGATGAAGAGAGAAATCACAGAGTTTATATCTAGATGCTTAACATGTCAACAAGTTAAGGCAGAGCACCAAGTTCCGTCTGGTTTCATGCATCTTACCTCTATACCTGAGTGGAAATGGGATAGAGTAACTATGGACTTCATGATTGGATTACCGATGACTCTAAGGAAGAAAGATGCTATTTGGGTTGTAATTGACCGATTGACTAAATCAGCCCACTTCCTTCCTATGATGACTGATTTTACCTTGGAGCAGTATGCACAACTGTATCTTGATGAGATTGTGAGACTGCATGGTGTGTCTTCATCTATCATCTCGGATAAGGATCTGAGGTTTACTTCCAGATTTTGGAAGAAGCTACTAGAGGCTTTAGGCACTAAACTACATTTTAGTATAGCTTTTCACCACTAGACAGATGGTCAGTCAGAGAGTGTAATTCAGATTTTAGAGGATATGCTCAGAGCGTGTGTCATTAACTTTGAGGGTAGTTGGGAGAAATATATTAGACTAGCAAAGTTTGCTTATAATAACAACTATCAGTCCAGTATCAAAATGGCACCGTTCGAGGCTTTATACGAAAGAAGGTGCAAAATCCCCTTGTGTTGGTTTGAACTCAATGAGGGTAAGATAGTGGGACCCGCTTTGCTTAGAGAGGCAGAGGAGAAGGTAATGATTATTAGGAATAGACTAAAAGTTGCATCTGACCGTCAAAAATCTTAAGCGGATTTGAGGAGGAAAGATATCGAGTATGCAGTTGGTGATAAAGTATTCCTCAAAGTATCACCGTG
>CANUEX010022955.1:0-12379 GCA_948099535.1 Jatropha multifida | reverse complement strand
AAGTTAAAAGAAAAATGAATAGATAATTAATTAGAAAAAGTATATGTTGATAAAGAGAAAAATGCTAGAATAGGGCACATCTCTCAAAGAAATCTTTGATATTCAATATTTGTTGGCTATGAATCTTTATTTTCAACCCTTGTCTCAAAAGACTCTAAACATCACATCAATAGTTAATGTTTGAAGAGAAATGATTGTTTAATATTTCACTTGTGGCTATTTAAACTCTCCCATCTCACGCATACTAGGTACTCTACCATTTCATTGTTTAAGCTTCATATCTCTGTTAAAAATCAAACCTCCTTACTTCTTCAAATGGATTCTTCCTTTCCTCACCTTGAATCTTTTGTTTCTGAGGAAGAAAGACCTAGTTCAGATCTTCCAAATGAGTATTTCACAACTGGAAATGCAAGAGATAAATATGAGTTAATTTTAAAGAAATCAATCCTCATTCCAGAAATTATTGAGAATGAGACTATTTGTGTGAAAAGTGGATTGCTGGATGCATTTGATTTTCAAAATTGGTAATTGGTCTAGATACCCTATTAATGGTCTGAATACCCTAATAGTTGGTCTAGAAACCCTATTTCTTGTATGGAGTTGGTCTAAAAACCCTATTTTGAGGCTGATTGCCCTATAGTTTATCTAAAAACCCTGATTGCGGGTCTAGAGTTAGTCTGAAAACCCCATTTTGAGGCTGATTACCTTGTAGTTGGTTTGGAAACCCTGTTTCTTTTCTTAAGTTGGTTTGAAAGCCTTATTTCGAGGCTGATTACTCTATTGTGAGTGTTTTGGTATTGATCACCCTATTTTCTAGATTGTCACTAACTGCCTATTTACTGGATGGTTTGGCATAGATCGCCCCGTTTTGATCATTTTGGCGCTGGTCCCCCCTTTTGTGACTAGTTGTAATGATGGTTTATTTTGAGTGTTTTGGTGCTGATCACCATGCTTGTGACTGTTTTGGCACTGGTCACCCTGTTTTGATTGTCTTGGTGCTGATTGCCCTGTTTATATTTGGCGGCACTGATTACCTATTCTAAAGGCCTTGGCATTGACCAGCCTATTTTCGATTACTTTGGCATCGATTGCCTTATTTTGTGGCTGGTTGTAGCTTGCAAATTCTGAGATTATTTTGGCATTGATCGCCTTATTTTGATTGATTTGGCACTTATCGCCCTATTTTAAATGCTTTAACGCTGATATCCCTGTTTTGAATGCTTTAACACTGATGGTCCTGTTTTTTGGCTGGTTGCACTGCTTGCCTCTTCTGAGATTATTTTGGCACTGATCGCCCTATTTTGAATACTTTATCACCGATCGCCCTATTTGTGCCATTTTGGAGCTGACCACCCTATTTTGAGAGTCTTGGCATTAATCACCCTATTTATTAGACTATCTTAGCACTGGTCATACTATTTTTGTCTAGCTTTGGCACTTATTACCCTGATTTGAGTGTTTCGATGCTGATCACCCTATTCAAGTGTTTTAGCGTTGATTGCCCTGTTTATGTTGTGTTTGCACTGAGTTTCCTATTTTGAATGTTTTGGCATTGATCGCCTTATTTGGAGTGTCTTGGTGTTGATCCCGCTGTTTGATTTGAATCTCGCACTAATCATCTTGCTATGAGTTAGAACTGATTGCTTAATTTCTAAGATTGTTTCGGCGTTGGTTGCGCTGTTTGTGTGTGTTGGTACTGGTTGCCCTATTTGCATGTTTTTGGCACTGATCGCCCTATTTGTTGGGCTGTTTTGGCACTGGTTGCCTTGTCTTTGTCTGGCTTTGGCATTGATTGTCCTTATTTGAATGACTTGGCGCTGATCACCCTGTTTTAAATGTTTTGGCGCTAACTACCTGTTTATGGGATTTTCTTGGCGCCAATCACTCTATCTGTTAGATGTTTAGATTGATTGCCTATTCTGTTGAATTCTACACTGAATTGCTTGTTTCTTTTTGGATATAGTTTAACCTAAAAATCAATGGTTATTTTTAAGCAAAAGTAATTACGCATGATGTGTGACATGCCACTTTTGATTGTTCGGCTTAATGTCTGAGAGAGTGTCTGTGGAAAATATTGGCCTGAGCTGCCAATATTCACTTTGGAAAATGATTTTTGGTTATGTTTTGATTTTCTTCTCTCTTTTTTTGGACACATCGGGGCCGCGATCCATCAAAATGGTGCCATTTTGGCACTACATGCAGGCCAAATTGACGGTGATCAAGGGTTGGTCGGTGCCAGGACATCTTGGTAGTGGAGGTTGAGAGCCTATAAATACCTCATTTATGGCTTCAAAATGATGCTGTTTTGCACCCTGAGCTTAATTTTTCTAAATCTTTACACACTCTACCAAAAAATAGAGCTATTGATCAGTTATGGCATGAAAAAATGGACCAAGAGGTTGACAAAGGTTGAGAACATAAATTTGAGTAGGTACGGTATGGCTTCTTTGGTGACAATAAGAGGCTTGCTAATAGATCATGCTTTTCTAGATGTGTGCCTACACCTCTGGAATCCACATGATCTTGTGTTTCAGTTTGGTACACATTCTGAGGAAATCTGTTTGACATATAAGGAGTTTGCAGATTTATTGGGTAGTTGGTCGAGACGGGCTTCTGTGGTTAAGGCTAGAGTTTCTATGGGCAGGACTACTGCTTATGAGGCTTGGTGGGCTATTGAGCATGGTGACCGGGGGAGAGAGCGTAGAGCGACCCTAACTCGAGAGACAGATGCTAAGACTCTGAGTGGTGATTGAGACGATTCTAGACATTACTCGACAGGTTGGCTTAGAAGATTTTGATGACTCTAGGGAGATGCCTCCGAGGCAACGTAGGTAGTTCGTCTAGTCCCTTGGTGCATGCCGACCTTATGTTGATTGGGTAGGATTTTTATTTTTTTGATTTTTGATGACTCAGCCCGCATTTTTTATGAGGTCTTTGAGATAGGATGCTGACCCATGATGTATAGAGGGTTTAGTTGACACACATTTTGGTTTTTTTTACACTATATAAAGTGGACACACAGATAACTGACACAGATAGATAGGCGTTAGAGATTGATGCCTGAGTGATAGGGCTTTTGTGATTTCCTTTTTATATAACTTGTACTGATTTGAGCTATGTAAAAATGGAATCATTTTGACACTTTTGGAAAGGAAACTCAGTTTTATTCTTTATGAGATTGCTGCTTATAAGCCTTAGTCTTTTGCCTATGCCACCCTTTTGGGTTTTTGACTTAGTAGGCTATCCTAATTTTTCCCTAAGATGCCTTTTTGGGTTTTTAACTTATCAGACTTTGGATTTTACCTAAGTCGCCTGCCCTTGCAAGTTTTCAACTTAGTTTATTCTATTTTGATTTTTTTTTTATTAATTGGCATCGAAAATCTGTAAGTTTCATGAGAAAAGGGCAAAATGTATTTTTATTATTATTATGACTGCAACCACAAGCTGGGCTATCTACGTATTTTGTACTTTTGGAGCATACTTTTGGGAGTTAGGTTGTTGTAGTTTGGCTTAACGGTGACATATGGGAGCAATATTTCTAGTGCTAATGCCTGAATGCATTCACACAAAGTATCCTTTGAGTTGATCCAAGTTGCATGGATTAATGAACTCCTTTCCATCTATGTTGGATAAGATGACACCACCTCTAGAGAGAATTTTCTTCAGTATGTAGGGGCCTACTTAGTTTGGCCTAAATTTACCTCGGGAATCTTGCACAATAACTTTAATTTCCTTGAGTTTAAAATAACCTTCTTCTAGTTTCCATTCCAGGATTCTCTTGTTAAAGTGTCTGGCTATTCTCTATTGGTAGCTCTGAATCTAATTAAGAGCTTTTAGCATTTTCTCATCAATAGCATTCAACCAGTTGTGATAATTCTGGACCCATTTGTGAGCCCCCTCCCAGGCGCCATGGGAAAGGTTCGAAGGATAGAGCCTTTTCGAATGGGCCCATTTGATCAGTTTTTCACAGGAACTGGGAGGAACTCCCATATGATTTATTTTTTCCTATTGTGATTAGTTGGTCTAATTACCAATTTGTCAGATTATGGCTTGATTTAGCACTTTTAAGCGGTGTCGATTTGGCTCATTAGAGCACTTTGACTATGTATGGTGTGCTAAAGTCGCCACCTTAATTTATTTTTTTCGAAGAAAATATAAGGTAAAAATGTCATGATTGACTCTTTTCAGTGTTCCATAATGGATAAAATGCACTAGCCTCGAATGATTGGATTTAGGCACTAGGTTTTCATCTTCTTGCGTAAGGATCAAGAGTATGGGTCTAATTGATAAATCAAAATGGGCAATTTACATGAATGTCGGATTATCAATGTGTGAGCATACTAATAATGCATGACAATATTTGGAATATAGTGCCTTAAAAGCATAAATAATGAAAGAGTGTGTAATTTGGAGGGAAGCCCGACCTAGCCTCATTTATCTATGTTTCTAGGTCATGCAACACATTCCCTTATGTCCTGACAGGTCTTTTCAGTCAGGGGCCTGCTGCCTAGGCTGAAATCTATAGGTATGCTATAACACCCACCGTCCAATTTCGGAGGACCAGACGACGAATGCCACATTCGGTGCCAGAACACCGTCTTATCTTACTTAATAATCCAAAGAATATATTAGAAGCGGCTAAGTTTTCATAAGGGGGCAAGTAATATTTTTTTTAAATAAACACTTAAGGAAATTCCTACGAAAAATTCGCAAGTGTTTCCTCTAAAGATCAACTTGCCATACAAAGAAAACAAAAGCACTTCCAATAGTTATTCTTCCAAACCTCAATACTCCAAATCAATATAATAAGTTGTGCAACACTTCTAAATATCCATATCAGACCATCTTAGGTTCTATCACATTATATACCATCCATTCTCAAATCAATTACTAATAATCATACTCTTAGAATTCATATAAAAACGATATTTCTTATTTGATTACATACTTCATTAATTTACAAACTTAGTGTATACAATCTCTTACAATAATTTTTATACATGCCATATTTACATCCTAATACATGTCCTACCCAAAATAAAATATCTCCTCTGATGCTAAGCGTCCGGTCTTCGTATACCATCCACCGCACTTAACCTGCGCGTGATAAAAATGGACACGTTGAGTATAAAACTCAGTGGTGCTAAATAACTTAAAAATACCATAAATGAGGTTGTCTAAGCAACAAATTTAGAATTTGACTTAAAAGACTCAAATCAAATATAAAATTACTGAAGATGTTTAAATCCAATCCAAACACTCCAAAAATCATAAATAAATTCATTCTTAAGAATAAACTCATAATTTGACAAATATAAGAAAAATTCTGTGAATACAAATATGGTTCCATTTTTCTTTATAACAGAACATAACTTATTCTTAGTGGAGGGCTCATACGTATACTGAGAGAAATATTATCAGAGTCGATTATGTAGGTACAAAATTGTCTTGTGAAAGCGCCACCGAATGTGGCCTGTGAAAGCGCCACCAGAAAATTGTCCTGTCAAAGTGCCACTGAATGTGGCCTGTGTAAGCACCACCAGAAAATTGGCCTGTGCAAGCGCCAACGAATGTGGCCTGTAAAAGCGCCACCAGAGTGATAAGTGTGTCTGGTTATCGAGAAAGGCATTCAGAGCCTAACATATGATCATAGCTTATAATATAACAGAATGGCATCAAAGTCGAGCATGCTCATAGCCGGAATAAATCTCATCTTACCATATTTCAGCCATGCATACTTAAGCCCAAAACAAATCCATTTCCTTTACAAATAGTCTTATTTCTTGTACATAATTCCTTAGCAAAATATTTCAAAACTTAATGCATATTATTTCAAAATTTCTTAACTTACAATTTATAAAAATCCAACAAAACCCACTTATGTTCCAAAGAAAAATAATACTTTCGTAATACACATATATACTTAGCTTAAAATACTTAAAAGTAACATTTAGCAAAACATTTCAAAGCCTAAACATTATTATTTCAAAATAACTTCACTTACAATTTCAAAATATGCGAAAATCATACTTATGAAATCCAAAATGTACTTATTCAAACATACACTCAATATATCATAAAAAGTACTTAAACTAAGCTTAAAAGTAAATGAAAATCAAGCCCTACCACCTTAGGGTGGTTCGACCTCTATATGAATACAAAGGAGGGGGAGTTTCCCTCTTTCAAATAAACCTAAAAGCAAGTTGTAAATACTTATAAAAGCCATTAGAAGTCTTAACCCAAAATCCTTTAACATAAAACTCATTTCTACACAAATCATACTTTCTTTCAGTCTTGGAAAATCCATAATCATTAAAAGTATAAGAAAAGATTTAAACCACCATTTAACTACTTATCAACTAACACATTAAAGTAAAAACCAAGCAAATAAAAGGAACAAATCAATAGGCCCTTCACCTTAAGTGATTCGGCCACTCTTGCAAATGGAGGAGGAAAAAGTTTTCTTTTCAAAATAACCACGCTGATTTTAAGGAAAACCATTCAAAAATACATTAACATCCAAAGAAAACAAAGCATGAAACAAAACTTAAGGCCCTTCCTTGATGGAGGTGTGGCCACTCTTAAATAAAAGGGAGAGAGGTGTTCCTCTTCCCATTCAAGCATTTCATTATGCTTAGAAATCATGAAAAATCATATAAAAGCAACTAAATAACCAAATCCCCAACCAAGTCACAAAAACTTCAAAATCATTCAAAACCTAAAAATTGATAACTTAAAGAAAATGAAATGGAAGGGAAATATTATTGCACTAACCTTTAAAACAGGCTTAATTAAGCTTGGAGAGCCTCAATCCTTGGCTCTCTCCTTCCCTTTGGAAGAGGGTTCTCCAACCTCTTGAAAGTAGGAAAAACTAACATTAAAATCAAGAATTGACAAAAGAAATAGATGGAGCGTGATTTAATGCATCAATTACATGTCTAAACCATGAATTCTACTTATTAATTCATAAAACTCAAAATCACAACTTGTTGAGAAGCTTTTCTCCAATTTTCTTGCTTAAGGACTCCAAATATCACTTCCTTAACTTGTTTCTTCAAGCTTAACCACTAATCTTTGGTTTAATTTATCAATCTTAAGGTAGTTTAGAGGTAGAGAAATTGAAAAAAAATGGAGGAGGAAGAAGAAGAAAGCTAACGTTGGAGATGGGAGAAGAAGAAGAGGGAATAGTGTTTTGTATAAGTTGTAGATTTTAAGTAGCAAAGTCAAACTTGGCTACTTCATTTTATGTCAAATGAATGGCTAGGATTAAGTCTCTAGTATTCTCATCCGAGGGCTCTAAATATTAAGAAAATAATTCTCTTCTAATTATAATTTAACTCCACCAATTCATTAAATTAATTCCATAAAAATAATTCCTCAATTATTCCTTAACATACTACAATAGAAAACACTATTCATTAAATACCTTAATTCTCTAAAAATATTCATGAAATATTTTCTACCCACCTAAATCATGCAAACATGCTCCAAAAATATTAAATCAAGTATTAGACATGCATAGTAATTTTTTCAGACCGAAATAATACTAAGTCTCGGACCGATGTACTATTCATAGACTGGTAAACTATTATTCACCAATAATTTATTACTTACTTTGTCATGAAAAATTTATATCTTAACTTTAATTAATGAAGACTAATCACATAAAATCTAATTAACTCTACAAATATTAATTATGTTCAATACCATTATCGGGTTTAAATAAAATATTATTTCTCCCTCGGTGATACCATTCTTGACCCATCCAAATAATATCATTTTATGATCCCAAATTTTGGAGCGTTACAGCTCTACCCCTCTTATGAAAATTTCTTCCTTGAAATTGAATGGAATCATATACTAGGAATCTCATAATTCCTTTATCTCCATTTCATTCCGCTCGAAAGGATTGGTATCTAATATTCTTATGATCTATATTGAGTTCTTCAAAACCAAATATCCATATGGAAGTATAATTATTCCACTAAGAATAAAGTCTCTTCAAATGCAATAATTATACCATAATCTCATTATTCAACCAAGCCATATAGATCTTTTAGGTTTCTCTACTTGAATATTTTACACTAACGTCAAATTCATTGACCAATATCTAATAATCATGTCTTCTGAATATTAGAACTTATTATCCTATTTAACAATAACGACCCAAATTATCTTAATCATTTTAACTTAAGAATCATTCTTATGTAATTTTAGCAGAAATTCAACTGAAAACAGATTCGTACAAGTTCATAAAATCCAAGATAATCTTTGAACCTTTATCCAAATTCTAACATTTTCTATTTCTATTCCCGTTAATTTATAGAAATCATGATTCTATTTGCTCCCCAAGAGTCACCAAACAATGACAATAATCTCAATAAATTTATTCAGATCATCTTAATCTCTTGAAATAAAAGCGTTCATTATTCTGAATTCATATACTTACATATACATATAATCATCACATAAATCACTTAAGAGTTCAATGAACACTTCATTCATCAAAACAATATAATTCCAAGAAAATCAAACTTTTCATACTTATTCTATAGTCAATTGTAGAACAACTCCAGCAATTGGTATATAAGTATTAACTGGTTGCAATGGTTGCCTATTTTTGACTCGTGGGTTGCATTGATTGCCTGATTTTGACGAGTTGCATTGTTGCCTATTTGTGACAGGTTGCACTGATTGGCTGTTTGTGAGTGATTACATTAGCTGCTTATTCTTGAACATTGTACTGGCTATTTATTTTGGAGTAGTTGCATTGATTCTCTAATTTTGGTACTGACTGTGCTGATTTATTATAGTAGATTACACTTGCTTTTTTTTATCTTAGCACTGATTGCTGAGTTATTGACGACTGCATTGGATCACTTATTTTTGATTGGTTGCACTAATTACCTGATTGTTACAGTTAATGCCCATTCTTGTTTTGTTGCACTAAATGCCTATTTCAAAATATTACACTAGCTGCTTATTTTGGAGTTGTTGCATTCATTCTCTGATTTTGGAACTGACTACCCTGATTGATTGCACTGGATTACACTGATTTTCTAATCTTGGCACTAATTTCCCTATTATGTATGGCTTTGGCACAGATTGTCTCGATTCACTTTGATCATTAACCTAAGAGTCATGGTTAGAACTGAAAATAGCATGCATGTTGTGCAATAGTGAATGTGGTGACTAAACTAATTCAGTTTTTTTACTTAGGTTATGGGTTTTTAGGCAAAGGCTAGGTGTTGAAGGTAGGTCCAACTGGATTCATCTAATGGGTAGGATAATTTGCCCGTTAATGCCCCTTTTTCTAGATTCTAGTGCAATGTTCGATCCTAGTTTAAGCAAGGTTGGATACGAAGGTAGGCATAACTAAGTTTGTCTGATTTTAGAAATGGGTACAGTTTGGTCTATCTGGAGGTTAAGATGGTCTGCACATGGGTGCCTATTTTTTAGATTTGGTGCAAGGTCTAATTTTGCTTTAGATGGGGCTTGATAAACCCTCAGGTTAATATCTAAGGCTTTTGGTATTTTGGAAAAAGGAGCTCAAAGATGAGGTTTGTAATGATGCTCAAGGTTTATAATATCTGAGGTGAATATAGGTAAGTCTGTTTGGTGGGTACATTTAAGTTCGTATAGTGGGTACAATTGAGTCCATTTGGTGGGTACAGCTTGGTCCTGATGGGCACAACTAGGTTTGTCTAGTGTCTATAACTGGGTCTGTCTATTGGGTATAACTAAGTCTATCTGATGGTTAAAATGGTTTGCATGTGGGTGCTTGTCTTTTGGATCCTAGTGCAAGGTCTAGTTTTGCATAAGGTGGCCATTTTTGAATTGGCTTGAGTTTCTGAATGGATCAAGGTACTGTCACAAAAGACCGCGTAATGAAGATGGGTACAGTTGAGTCTGTTTGATTTGTGAATTGCATGGTCTAGTTTTGCTTCAGGTAGCCATTTATGAATTGTCTCAGGGTTTTTAGTTGGAGTTATGCGCTTTCAGGAAGGCTAGGGAGTTGAAGATAGGTACAACTAAGTCCATTTGATGGGTAAAATGGTTTGCATGTGAATGCCTATCTTCTAGGTTTTGGTGCAAGGTCTAAGCATGCTTTTTAGAAAAGGCTAGATTTCAGAGTATAGAGACCATGAGAGAAGTCGTAGAGTAATGCTGACTTGAGGGATTGAGGGTAGACACAAGGCTACATAAGAGAGAGTCTCGAACCTGTCATGTTTAAAGACTCGAAAGACTCTAGAGGCTTACATCCAAGGTTGTGCAAATAAGTTTCCTAGACCTATAGTGCATTTTGACTTATCAAGCTAGATTTTGACTTTTGTGTTTTGACCCATGTCTGATTTTTGATCTTGACTGGGATAGGATGGTTCAGTTTATATTTTTGTAGGCTTTTCAACATATTATGACCTACACTATACTTGACACAGGCAAGGAGAGGGGATGGATGCCTAGATGATAGGGCTTTTGTGATTTTCTTTTCCATCACTCATACTACTTCAGATACATGTAAATGAGAAATCATTTTGACACATATTATGAAAAGGACACTCAACTTAGCCTTTATGAGATTGCTGCTTTATGCCTTAATATTTGCCTAAACTGCCCTTGTGGGTTTTTGGTTTAGCAGGTTGCCCTAACTTTTGCCTAGGCCGCCCTTTAAGGTTCTTGACTTATTAGGCTGCCCTAATTTTTGCCTAAGTACCCTTTTGGCTTTTCTGCTTAGTGGGCACTTGATTTTGCCTTAGTTGCCTACCATTGCAAGTTTTAAAATTAGCTCATTTTGTTTTGATTTTTGATTTTTTCTTAATTGGCATAGACAATATGGAATTTTCATAAGAAGATATGTAAAATGTATTTTTATTATAATTGTGACCGCACCCAAGGGCTGGGCTACCTACGTATCTCGTGCTTTTGGAACATATTCTAGGAGTCAGGTCACCGTAGTTAGGCTTAACGGTGACATAAAGAGCAATATTTTTTGTGCTAATGCTTGAATGCATTCACACAAAGTATCTGTTGAGTTGATCCAAGTTGCATGGATTGATGAACTTGTTTCCATCTATATCAAACAAGATGAAACCGCCTCCAAAGAGAATTTTCTTTAGTATGTAGGTGCTTGCCCAATTTGGCTTGAATTTACCTCGAGGATCTTTCACAAGAGCTCTGATTTCCTTGAGTACAAGACAAACTTCTTCGAGTTTTTGATCCCAAATTCTCTTGTTAAAGTGTGTGTGGCTATTCTCTATTAGTAGCTCTTAATCTTTTAAGAGCTTCTAGCCTTTTCTCATCAATAGCATTCAACCGGCTATGATATATCTAGACCCATTCTGCTTTGGATAGTTGATTTTCTTTAATGACCCTAGCTTATAGGATCTAAACTTAGATAGGGAGGACTGCTTTCATCCCATACATAAGTGGGTAACGTGTTGCACTGATTGGCATTCTGATGGAGGTTATGTATCCCCATTAGGCAAAAGGCAAATGTTCATGCCAATTTTTGTGATTGTAAATCATCTTTTGGAGGACATTCTTGATGGACTTGTTCGCCACTTTGATCGCTCTATTACTTTGGGGCCTATATGGTGAAGAGCGATGGTGCTAGATCTTGTGTCTTGTCATTAGGATAGTGTAACAGTCCATTTTTTTTCAGTGTCATTTTCAGTGTCAGTAATAGTGATTTAATGGTTTGTGAATAGTATCATCGGTCCGGGACTTGGTATTATTTTGGTTCGAAAAAATTACTATGCATGTCTAATATTTTATTTAATATTTTTGGAGCATGTTTGCATGATTTAGGTGGGTAGAAAATATTTCGTGAATATTTTTGAAGAATTAAAGTATTTAATGAATAGTGTTTTCTAGTGTAGTATGTTAAGGAAAAATTGAGGAATTATTTTTATGGAGTTAATTTAATAAATTGGTGGAGTTGAATAATAATTAGAGGAGAATTATTTGGTGAATATTTAGAGTCATTGGATGAGAATACTAGAGACTTGATCTTAGCCATCCATTTGACATAAAATTGAGAAGTCCAGTTTGACTTTGCCACTTAAAGTGGACAACTCATCAACATTATTCATTCATCTCCTCCAACTCTTCCACGCCATCTTCTTCTTCTTCTCCATTTTTCTTCAATTCCTTTACCTCTAGACTACCACTAAACTACCAAATTAGACCAAAGTTTAGTAATTAAACCTTAAGAATTAAGTAAAAGTAATAAGAATTTGGAGTCCTAAGCTAAGGAATTTGGAGTTTCCATCAAAGAAAGTAAGTTGTGATTTTTGAGTTTTGTGAATTAATAAGTAGAATTCATGGTTAGGACATGTAATTGATGCATTAAATCATGCTCCATCTCTTTCATTTACCA